>ML791405.1:123168-144814 GCA_009831015.1 Picea engelmannii
AGTTGACACATGATTGGTACATACTTGGTACATGGTTGGATGCACTTGTTTATGGTACATGTTGATTACAGGTTATTTGGTATAGGTTGGTGCATGGTTGATGCACTTGTTTATGGTACAGGTTGATTATAGGTTGAGGTACAGGTTGATGCATGGTTGACGCATGGTTCAAATTTATTAGTACAGGTTTACAACGGTATATCTCACAGTGATAGTGTGACAGTGGTTCCATAATTATACTTCTACTTCAGGGTGGAAAGACGTGGCAAGGACAGGTGGTTTTAGCCACCTTCTGGTTGTAGCCAGAGAACATAGGGGGTTGTAGCCTCCTTCTGGTTGTAGCCAGGGAATTGGGGAGTTGGAGCTTCCCTCAGGTTGTATCCTGAGCAACTAGGGGGTTGGATCCTCCTTCCAGTTGCAACTGGAAAACAAAGGAAGTTGGTGCTTCCAATGAATTTAATTTTTCAAGACATATAAGAAAAATAATTCCGTGGTTTTCTCCCGATTTGGGTTTCCACGTAAAACACCGGTGTACTGTGTATGTGTGTGATTGTTTATTTCTTACTGCTCATTATTGGATAATAATTCTACATTGATATAACATTTGAAGAAAAAGGATTATAATTACTCTATTATCGATTCACATCCCCCCCCTCTCAGTAATCCAACATATTATGATTTCCACAGTTCTCATAAGGATGAAGATAAAAACATTGATCCTCCATGTGGCCAAGTCAATGACAATGTTGGAATTTAGGAATCTGATCTTGAATTAGAATAGGTGAAGTTGAAACTTCTTGAAGGAATTCAACACTTTGAAACTGGATTGGTTTGATATAATCCAAAATATGAAAGGTAACTTCATTTTCATATCCAATACGTTTTCTATGCTTGTTGTTCCTAATTTCTTCCCAAGGTCTAGTGATGGGCTTGGAAAGATCACACTAAACTTGATTATGCATAACTTCATCCTCAATTGTAATCGAAGTTGTTTTAATGAGTTTCTCATGAGTTGATTGTTGATCATAATCATCATCAAAAAGAGGATTATTTTGAACAAGGACTAGTTCAAAATGTTGAAGATTCTTTCATTGAAGTTCATCATGAAGAAGTTGAGTATGAATTTGAAGCAGGTTTGCTTTGGCTTGCGAATCTTGCAAACACGTTAGAATAGATTGAAGAGTTTCTTTTTCAATTGTGACCATATTGTCAATAGTAAATAATATTAAAGTGTTCAATAACTCTAATAATTCATCAATTCGATCCATTTAAAGACTGACTTAGACCTTCAAGGGTTTCTTGCAATTCCACTCTTTAACAATTAGACTGAACACTTTAAACTCAATAAATGAAGGATGTTGACTTCTACCGAAAATGCACCTGTGTATAGTGTAATTTAATTTGATTTCGAAAAAACACAAGTAAACTTACAAAAAGAGATTGTTTGCAAGTTCTTGATTCTGGAGTTAAATTGATCTTCAAGGTTGATCTCCAATGAAATATCTGGTTGTGTTTTTTAGGAACAAGACTTGAGAAGAAAACCTCATTTGTCACAATACAACATAGAGAAATAGTTGGAGAAATGAAAATAAAGTCATTATAACTTATCGTACCTAGATGCATACATGGAAGCTTATAAATTACTTGTGTAAAGAGAAGGAAGCTCAAACATTACTTCAATGAATTAATGTTTTTAATGGGATAACATGCTTACTTAGAGACGAGTTGTATATATGGTACCATGTGGTAAAGTTTCACAAGTTCTCAACATACAATCCAACGTTCATGTGCAATACACATATGGAACCATTTCCGTCGAGAACCTACCTAAAAAATGTGCAAGCATAAATCTAGGCACGCAATACAAACCAATCCACCTTAACAACTTTCCTGGCCTGACCTGGTTTAATATTCAATATTCATAGGATATATCTGAATCAGTAGTTATTGAATCCCTATACTGTGAATAAAGTGTGCGTAGATGATCAGTTGCAAGTGTTGATTATTCACTATCAATGTAACTAGTTAAGAGGAAATCACCAAGATGGTTGTGTGCCATTGATAGTGCAAAAACACTGTATATCAAATCAAGATGATGTGCCCACGCCAAACTGTGGCGTGAATGAAATCCATAAATGAATGTCTAGAAATACCAGTGGAAATTACACATAAAGGTGAAGAGGGCACAACCAAGGAGTGTGTTGTAATAGAAGAGGGCATAACCTTCCAGTCTTATTTAAAAATCTAGACTCTTCTAGCGAGCCCAAAATTTAATTTGTGGTCTCTGGCTTCAACATGTTGAACCTTTGTCAGTGCTTTCTAAATCGAACATGAGTAAACAATTCTCTTTTCATTTAGAAGGATATTTATCACACCCTTCACCATGAACAACATAAGTAGTGTGTATTTATTGTTAGAACCGAGGGTTCAACTCTAAAAAAACCAATAGGAAGCGACTATAGGGAGTTTCAACTCGGTGAATAAAATATTCATCTATGGCTATGTGAGAGAGGCAGCATAAAAAAAATAGCCGATCCTCAAGTGCATAGAACTCAAGGACAAAGAGACCTTTTTTTGTGGAATGAATTGTCACTAGTTTGGTCACAAAGGGACCCCAAGACAATTTTATTTAGGCATGTAACTTCTTCAACGACGTCCATGAGCTATATGACTCCAGTAGAAGTTCGAGTCTCCCCGAGATCACTCAAATATGATGGGATATCCTTTTCCACAAGATGCTAGTCATGACCACTTAGAGTGAGACTATGGCTATGCAGTGAAGATACTTGCAACAAATACTTGCAACAATGTTTACCAATGTAGTAAAAACCCAAAATGGGTATTATAAAAATATTGATATCTCAATGCCACGTTGAATTTTGAGATGAAATGTGACCCCTAATTGTGGATATACACGAACTAGATAGGGAAAATGGCTTCAACCTGATCCAGATTTATGAGCAGAACGAAAGGGATAACAAACTAAATACAATAACACAAATATACATAGAACAAAAAAATATATCCAATGAACAATAACTTATATTGAATAAATAAAATAGACTGAAACTGTAAAACTGAAAACAACTTGCTTGAATGGTGGTATCTATCTCTGAGAAGAGATGTGGCTGCTATGCACATATGTCTGAATAAAATGATTACAATGAGGCTTCAGAGGCCTTTTTAACATTACTCATGAATGCCAAGACCCTAGACATCCAAAAACCCAACCCTAGGATATGAAACACCAAAAGTTTTGTGGGACCCGATGGGTAAGTTGGTACCTCAACTTCTTGATGTCGTAACTTTTGCATACGACCTTTGTTTTAGGCACGTGATAGCCCGTTGGAAAGGTCTTTTCGAGAAATACACATTATTCGATCAAAATTTGACTATGTCTATAGTTTAATTGTATCAATCCATAAAAACATTGTTTAGGTCCCTAAAGAGGCCCTGGAAGTACATAAAGATGTACTGACATGAAAACTTCCAAAATAAGCTAGTTGGATTAGGTGGGAGGCCACCAATATCCACCTGGAAGCTGTGTAGGGATTCAAACAACCTCGAAAGTGTAGAAACCACAATTACAAAGAATTAAATAAAAACATGTCGAACTAACAACCATTAAGAGGAGCTAGTTGGAATAGGGGGGTGACCACCAATATTCACCTGGATTAGTCCTCCCCCCTTAGGAAGCAATGGTCTCCATTGCATTGAGTGCCCCCATCAGGTGAGGAAACGCCTCCTGAATTTGGCCTCGGGTGAGCCACTTTCCTTGGTGTAGGAGTTTCCCTGCCTTGAAAACTCGATAAAGTTGGATCCTTTGTTGGCGAGTGCCATTGACTTGTGTGTCCACTATCTGATCAATGGATATTTGTTCCATGTAGTCAGGGTTGAGATCTGTTGGTGTCAACTGTTCTGCGATCTTTGAGGTGTCCAATAATGGTGGGAAATATGGTCGAAGGAGGTCCACATTGAACACTAGGTGCAAGCCAAGGAAGGGTGGAGTGTTGATCTCAAAAGCATTGCTACCCACAACCTTGGTGATAGTGTAAGGTCCATAGCAAAGTGGACAAATATTTTGATGGGGCCCTGTAAGGTGCTCTTTCTGCAAATGTAACCATACCTTGTCTCCCACCTGAAACTGATGCGATAATTGGTGTTGATCATGGTGTTGCTTGTACTTAGCATTGGCTTTCTACAACATCTCATGGAATTGTTGGTGGATGTGCTAAATCCACTCAATGATTCTGGTGGCTTTGTCCAGCTCAAAATGAACATGGGAATATTTTTCCTGTGTGGTTGCAAGAAGTAATGCAACATCAATGGGACCCAAGGGTTGGAATCCCATCCCCACTTGAAATGGGCTATGGTTGGTGGAGCTATGGAGAGCCATGTTGTAGCTGTGTTGAACATAGGGAAGAATCTGATCCCATGTACATGGATTCTTACATTTGTACATGAGTAGGATGTGCACAATCATCTGATTGACAACCTCTGTCTGGACATCGGTTTGGGGGTGGAAAGCAGTGGTTTTAGTGAGCTTGGTGTCCAACACTGACCAGAGACTCAACCAAAATGTGTCGAGGAACCAATTGTCCCAATATGAGGTGATGGTATGTGGAATCCCAAAATGGACCCACACCCGTTCGAAGAAGACCTTGGAAGTATCCGCCAATGTGATGCTCTTCTTGCAGGTTGTGATAATGGCCATCTTCGAAAACCGATCAACCACCACAAATATACAATAATTGTCATGCTTGTTGGATGGAAGGAAAGACATGTAATCCATCGAGATGGATTCCCAAGGCCTTTCAGGAGTAGGAAGAGGGGTGTATAAGCCTTGATTCTTGATGGTTGGATTGGAAATGGCATTGGTAGTGCAAGATATGATATACTTGCTGAGATCTTGTTGAAGTTTTGGCCAATACAAATGTTTTTATAGAACGACCAAAATTTATCCATGCCAAAATGTCCTGCCATCCTACTGTAGTGAGCCTCCCAAATCAAATTTTCACGCTCGCTTGTGGGAACACAGAGGTGGCCCATATGGAATAACAATCCATCTTGGATGTGAAAATAAGTGAGATTCGCTCATGTACCTAAGAGCTGATAGGTGGTGGTGAAGTCAGGGTCACGCTGATAAATTTGGGGCCACTCAATTTCCTCATGCACACAAGAATGGAGCATTGTGGTGAGCGAAACAATGGGACGGCAACTGAGGAAGACAACGACACAATTTGTGCTCCTTGTTTTATACTTGATGTTGAGATGGAACTGTTGTAGGTATGTGGACCACTTTTGATGGTGTTCGTTATGCAACTTACCTTGTGTCTATATGAACTACGGAGGCTTGTGATCAGTGTGGATGATTGTCTCCTTTCCTAGAATGTAATGTTTCCATTGACGACAATCTTGCACAATGGAATACATTTCTTTGTCATACGTGGGGTATTTTCGGAAAGTATCTGAGAGTGTCTCACTATAGTATACTACTGGATGACCATGTTGAGTAAGAAATGCACCTACAACATAGTCAAAGGCATCAATCTCAATCTCGAACGATTGTTGTAGATCAGGTAAGGAGAGTACTGGAGATGAGCACAAACGATGCTTCAGATCATCGAATTCTTGTTGTTTTGCCTACCCCCATGCGAACTTTTCCTTGCTACCTCCCTTGGTTACTTGGTTGAGGGCCCATGCAATATGGGAGAATCCCAACATGAACCTTCGGTAGAAGTTGGCAAGTCCCAAGAATCTCTGAAGCTCGGTTAATGTGGTCGAGGCTGGCCAATCACGAATGGCTTGGATCTTAGTTGGATCTACATGTACCCCTTTCTCATCAACAATGTATCCCAAGTATTGGACCTTATTCAAGGAGAATTTTTCCAAGTTGGCATATAGATTTTGTTGTCATAGAGTGTCCAAAACCTACTAAATATGTTGTAGGTGCTCTTCCCAAGTTCTGCTGAAGATGAGGATGTCATCCAGATATACCACCACAAAAGAGTTGGTGAAGGGTCTTAATACATCATCCATTAATCTCATGAAAGTTGTTGGTGCATTTTTTAAGCCAAAGGGCATGATAAACCATTCGAAGAGACCTTCCTTAGATTTGAAAGTTGTCTTCCATACATCATTTGGTTTGATGTGAACCTGGTGGTAGCTATACTTTAGGTCAATCTTGCTGAATAAATTTCCCCCCTTTAGTTGGTCAAGAAGGTCATCAATTCAAAGAATTGAGTACCGGTTCTGGACTGTGATTTTGTTTAATTATATTAAATCAATGTAGATCCTCCAAGTCTCGTCTTTCTTTTGCACTAGAATAATCGGGCTTCCGCAAGGGGAGGAGCTGGGTCGGTTGTGCCCCTTTTGAATCAACTCTTGGATCTGGCACTTGATTTCATCATTTTCCATCAAAAAGCGATGATAGACTGGTCCATTAGGCAGTGGTGCACTGGGGGTTAGATCAATTGGATGCTTGATTTGGCAATGCTTCGGTACTCCGGTGGGTGAGGAGAAAATGTCTATGTACTCTTCCATGATCTTGTCCACTTGCTTCTGCTTCAAAGAGAGGCTTTGTATAGAGGTCACGGATGTGGCATTGACCTTCTACTTACTGTGAGCACAGATCACAAAGAAGATGAACTTACCGGTCTGTGAAATGACCTTATTGCATTGCTTAACAGAGATTAAAGAAATAGCGGTAGGAGACGCTACCTTTGGTATCCTATACAATTCTCTACCCAAAGTAATAATAACACTATGGGGTCTAGACTCATACACAACATGTCGCTTCCATAATTATGGCTGGCCTAAAATAACATCACAAACTTCAAGGGGATAAATATCACACAATACCTTTTTTTGAAGGGCTTGATGTTGTAGGGTAGAAGAAACTGCTGGTTGATGCATATATCTTGTCCTTTGAGAAGCCAACTGATGGTGTAGGGATGAGGATGTGGTGTTATCGATAGGTCCAACCACTTGATGACCTTTTCTGAAATCAGGTTCTTCTGACTGCCGCTATAGACAATGCAATGTAGTGGAGTCCTCTTTACCCACATTTGTGAGTGAAAGAGATGTTCCCCTTCCTCTGGTTCTTATGGTTTGCTTGGTTGGACTTTGGTGGTAGAGAAAATGAAATTGGGTTTGACATCAATGATCTGATTCCCATTTTTTGGATTTGATTTGGAGTCAGAATCTACCTCTGACTCGAAATCTTTCAGCTCGACCACCAGTGACTGCTTGGAGCGACTTTCTTCGGTGTTATGCCAAGGGATTTTATGGTATTCACACCATTTTCCCGTGTCCATATTTGACTTCTCATTACCCTTGTTGGGTTGAAACTTAGATTGGTTGTCCTGAGAGAGGTCATATTTTCTATTTCCCTTGTTTTTTGGGTTGGGGCTGCCTTTTCCCTGCTTCGGCTATGAGCATTTTTCATATCCAAACTCTCGCTTCTTCTGCTTAAATTTTTACTTGATCTTAACAAAATATCGATAAACCACACCTAATTATGCGATGTCCATAAAATCCATTTCTATTTGAATGTATATATGCTAATAGCCATGGTATTTGATCACCAGATGTCATTCAGAGTCTTTGATACCCAATTTGGTGCGTAGGGTATGGAAAATATTGATGAAATCTGGTACTGTCTAGTCCCTTTCCTAACATAGCGTGGTCCATCTCGTGTACTGGTCCTTGTTGCTTCCAACATGGTAGTATTGTTTTTTAATGACATCCCTAAAGGAATCCCATATGGGGGTGACCAAAAATATTGCAGATTCCTCTATGGCCCTTTGCTCAGAGTAAGTATCCCACTAGTCCTTAACATGGAGAATGACCTTGAGTGCAAAAGTAATCTTTTCCCTGTCAGAAAAATTGTGGACTGAAAATACCCTTTGAGCAGATTCAACCATTTATCTACAACATCTGCATCTATCATTCCTTCAACTAATGGAATATCAAAATTTACTCGTACCTTGAAGGGGGTTGCATGTCCTCTTGATGAAGATGTGTCTCTTATGGGCAGCCACCGAAGGATCTATGCAAAGTTGTCCATCATTTCATTCCTTTGTCATTCAAGGGATTCCGTGAGAAATGTTTTAAAAGGATCTCCTACTCCATCATCTTTCTTCTCATCCCCCATGGGTTTTTTTTGGGCTTGGCATGGCCCATATTGCAAAGGCTCGACTAGTTCGAGTCCCAACTTCTTATACCTAGATCTTGTTAGGGACATGCACGAAGAAAAATAAATGAAGAGCAAACCGCTTTGATACCACTGATCCAGATTTATGAGCGGAATGAAAGGGATAACAAAATGAATACAATAACATATAGATACAGAGAACAACAAAATATATCCAGTGAACAATAACTTCTATTGAATAAATAAAATAGGCTGAAATTGTAAAACTGCAGAATTGGAAACAACTTGCTTGAATGGTGGTAGCTATCTCTGAGAAGAGATGTGGATGATACGTGCATCTGTCTACACAGAATGGTTACCATGAGGATTTAGAGGCATTTTAACATTACTCATGACTTCCAATACCCTATACATCCAAAAACCTAACCCTAGGAGATGAAACACCAAAACTTATGTGGGCCTCGATGGGTAAGTTGGTACCTCAACTTCTCAGGATCGTAACTTTTTCATATGACCTCCGTTTTAGGCACATGCTAGCTCATTGGAAAGGTATTTTCAAGAAATACACATTATGTCATCAAACTCTGACTCTGTCTACATTTTGAATGTGGCAAGCCAAAAAAACATTGTTTAGGACCCCAAAGCGGCCCTGGAAGTACAAAAAGATGTACTAACATGAAAAATTCCAAATTAAGCTAGTTGGATTAGGTGGGAAACCTCCAATCTCCACTTGGGAGTTGTATAGGGCTCGTGACAACCCCAAAAGTGTAGAACCCACAATTACAAATAATTACAGAAGAAGGTGTCAACTAACAAATTTCAAGAGGAGCCAATTGGAATAGGTGGGTGGCCACCATTATCCACCTAGATCACAACCCCAATAGAAACCAATCAAATCAATGGAATCCTTCCACAAGGTAAATGGTGATTTTTTTCAAGGCGACGTTTCATGATTCTGCATGTCAAAAACTCTAATGGATGGAGGCAATGTAGAAACCTTAGTAGACATAGGGATGTATACCAACATAGGAAGGACTAGCTACATCATATTGGCAGAAGAATACTTAAGATCTGACACCAAAGGAGGGCGTTGTTTCACATGAGAATGAAAACAACCAAGGGAATAAGAAAGAAAAATGTTTCTCGACAAGAGATACACAACTGTGGACAACTTCTATAGGTTAATTTAGGCCCTAAGAACTATAGGCACTCTTATACCACTATTAGAATGCAAACGAATGAAGATCAACATGATATACATTTTATTAATATGATACACGTATAAATACATGATATCGACCTTAGGATTCATCTTCCAAGAGGTCTCTTGGAATCTGACTCCCTATGACAATTTATATTCACTTGACTTTTCATATTCCTTCAAATGAATAATACAAAATATAACCCTAACAAATTATGTTTCCAACACTATATATGGAGAGAACAAATCTATATTTTATGCATACTCTCAATTCTTAATAGTTGTAAACATAATATAGAATGAAAATTTTATATTATTCTTAGATAATTAAATTTAACCAAGTTATCATCTAGTTACCTATGATGAAATTGGTTAGAAAACTAATTTATATTATTTATAAAAAATATATGAAGTTCCAAATAAGATAATTTTTTTTATATAAAAAACATATAATCCATTATTTAATATTTCTATTCACTAAAGTTTTATTTATATTTATATTGGCCAAAGTTTTATTTAATTATATTACAAAGTATATCACAATTTAAAAAAAAATAAAAATAACTATCAAATTGTAGTTAGCAATATTATAATAAAATTTGTAATAATAATATATGTGTTTATAATCTTAGTAATATTGTTTTTTATTTTTGGTTGACAACTGTTGGATTACTGAGAGGGGGGGGTGAATCAGTAATAGAGAAATTATAATCCTTTTTAAACCAAATAATCCAAGTGTTATATCAATGTATAATTATCATCCCATAATGAGCAATGAAAAAATGAACAATCATACACATACATAGTACACCAATGTTTTACGTGGAAACCCAAAGCGGGAGAAAACCACATACTGCCTTTTCTTATATGTCTTGAAGAATTACATTCATTGGAAGCACCAACTTCCTTTGTTTTCCAGCTGAAACTAGAAGGAGGCTCCAAACCCCTAGTTTCTTAGGCTACAACTTGAGGGAAGCTCGAACTCCCCAATTCTCTGGCTACAACCCCCTATGTTCTCTGGCTACAACTGGAAGGTGGCTACAACCACTTGTCCTTTCCCCATCCAACCTCCCTGAAGTAGAAGTAAAATCATGGAACCAATGTCACACTATCATTATGAGATATACCGCTGTAAACCTGTACCAATAAACCCAAACCATGCCTCAACTTGTACCTCAATCTGTAATCAACCTGTCCCATAAACAAGTGCATCAACCATGCACCAACCTGTACCAAACAACCTGTAATCAACCTGTGCCATAAACAAGTGAAACCGACCATGTACCAAGTATGTACCAATCATGTGTCAACTACTCATCAACTATGACTCATCAATATGTACCAACATCATCAACTATACACCTCATGTATGTGCCAACTCATCAACTACTTGTCTCAACCATGTACCTCAACCAAAAGCCCTCATCAATTTCATCATCCAAATATGATTTTTAACTCTGTAATAGACCTATTGTGTATGATCACATACCTGGAAACCTTCCTTAACTTTAACAACAAGAGAATAGCATTTTCACCGAACTTTTCTTTAGTCTCACATGACTAGTTTTGGATTAGTCAACAACCCTAACTTGAAATAATCATAACTTTGTACTTGTAATGAATAAATATCTGAAACTAACACACAATTTTTTTCAGTGTGTTTTATGCAATTCCTCCAGGTTTTACTACTTGGAACCTCTCAGAAAAGGAGTTATAGCAAAACTGACATACCTTTCTGAATTCTGGCTTATTCTAGAGAGCGACCTTGTAGAGCGTGCCCCGCACAGAATATTTGTTGAATCGATCTGAAACTTTTACAAAACATACTATAGACTGTAATATAACAAAAAAAATTTGTCTTACTGAATTTGGATCTGTTATGAATAAGTTATGACGTTTTTACTCGAAACACATGTTTTAGACTAGTTTCAGGACTAGCCACAAACCCTATTTTCCACGGAGTGTAACTCCAAAAATACAAAGACCCACAAGATGATGTTTTTACCATAGATACTTGGATATGTTTCCTCAATGGAATTGAAATTTTATGGTATGAATCATTCTAGAAAAATTCTTATTGTGAAAATGGTGAGATGACCTGTAAATAACATACCTTAGAAAGCATCATCAAAAGAATTTATCCTTCCTTGAATTCCAGCCTTCTTTTCTTCAGCTTCCCTTAGAAATTCGGCTTAGATATCCTTTGGTTACCTCAGAAAACTACACATATTCAATATTATCAAGTGGGATCTAAAATGAGAGAGCCTTGCCTCTTATTTATACTCTCCAAGTAGATTCCTTAAAAACATCTTCTAGGTCACTTTTCCCACTTTCCTTATGTTAGGGTTAACCCACTTCTAGTTTCTCCATTAAATTTATTATTTAAATAATTTATTTTGTATTCACTTTGAATTATAGTACACTCATCACTTCACTTTATTATTTACCTTCTAAAATCTCTTAAACCACTTTGACTACTTTGACCTTTTGGGGCTTCTAGATGACATATGAGGGTCCTCCAACTTTGTAAGGCCATACAATTATCCATCAAACAAACTTGGGTCCATTACCCAAACCTGGGTTCTCCAACTTCTCATGGTCATAACGCTCTAACCGCGAGGAGTATTGTGACGTTCCACATACAACTGGAAATGGCATGAAAATAAATATCCATATAGGATAGTTTCACTGACAAATTCACTGACCTTCATCTCATTACTCCACAAATAAGCATGGGTTATCTAACCATACTTCTAGGATAACTCAATCCGCAAAACGTCTTCCCGTGAGGGATTTTACCATAAGGGGAACACTTTGGAGTTCATCCTTTGTGCTATCGGGATTTCTTCAAGGGTTGACATCAATGACAACCAACCTTAATCAACAATCTCCCCATTTGGCATTGATGGAAACACTCTGATGCAAAACTGAAATTATTTCATGCAATACTGAAGTCATATCACTCATGCTCCCCCCTGGAAACATGCCTCTGTCCTCTGCATATCTGTGACCATTTCTCCCCCTGGAACCATGCCTTTGTCCTCTGCATCTAATGAATCTCTCCTCCTTTGTCATCAATGGCAAAGGTGTCTTTCCATCTGGGGTTGCTCCCCTTGACTGAATTGTCCTCGTTATGGTGCTTCCTCATGAACATCTAAGACATATAAGATAAGCATTCAAAAGCATTCATTTTAGAGTAGAAATAACTCTGAGTTTTTGGATAAGATACTCAAAGGCTTCCCATGGAAGTGATTTTGTAAAGATGTCTTCCATTTTTTATTTTATTCCCACATACTCAACTCTTATGTTCTTTTTTGCAACCTACTCCCGTAGTAAGTGATACTTGATTGGAATGTGCTTCATCTTGGAGTGCATTACCGGGTTCTTTTAGATACTGATGGTGCTTGTATTATCAAAATAGATTGGAATGGGCTCATCATACTCAACCTGTATATCTGTCAGATTTTGTTTCATCCAAAGAACCTGTGTACAACATGATGCTGCTGCAATATACTCTGCCTCGACTGTAGATAAAGATACTGATGATTGTTTCTTTCTTAGACATGATACTAAACACTCACCCAAGTAGAATGATGCTCCACTGGTGCTTCGTCAGTCATCAATACAACTTTCCCAATCTACATCTGTGTAGGAAATAAGTGATAGATCCTTTCCTTTTGGATACCATAATCCAAACTCTTTTGTTCCTTTGAGATATTTGGAAGTCCTCTTCACTGCTAATACATGTGATTCCTTTGGTGCTGCTTGAAATCGTGCCACCTGTCCAACTGCCTGCATTACATTTGGTCTGGATGTTGTCACATATAGTAGATTTCCAATCATTGACTTGTATTGCCTTTGATATATAGACTTTGAATCATCATCTTTTCTCAACTTGCAACTGGTTTGCATGGGAGTGATAACTGGTTTGCAATCTTCCATTCCAAACCTCTCTAGGATTTCTATGATATACTTGGTTTGAGAAATAAAAATTCCTTGGTTTCTTTGACGTATCTGAAGTCCTAGAAATAAGGATGGTTCTCCAAGTAACGACATTTCAAATTCATTCTACATATCCTTTGCAAATTTCTAGCTTAACCTGTCATCATCACTATAAAAAAAAAATACTATCATCAACATAAACTTCAATTAATACAATATTACCTTGGCTTACCTTGATGTAGAGTTTGTTGTCTGCACTTCCTTTTCTTAACCTTGCCTATTGTAGATACTTATCTAGTTTAGATTACCATACTCTAGGAGCCTGTTTTAGACCATACAAGGCCTTCTTTAATTTACACACATAATCTGCATTCTCTGACAACTGAAATCCTTCTGGTTGTTCAATGTAGACTTCTTCTACAAGTTCCCCATTTAGAAAAGATGATTTTACATCCATCTGATACACTTTAATATTTTTGGAGCATGCATAAGAGAAAAGAAAACTGTTACACATTATTTTGGTCACTCTGATGATGACCCCATAGGCATGTGTTCAGGCTTCCAAAACAATCTTTTCACATGAGGAAAATGGTTGAGTTCTTCCCCTACAAGGCACATTTTTAGAATGACGCCGCAGGCTAACAGTGGTACACAGTGCGGAAAATCTTGATTTCCATAGGCTTCTCTATGCCTAGCCTACAGGATTTCTGCATGCTACTATATAGGCAGGGTGTGGCGACGCTTGAAGCTAAGAAAAGGAAGAAGTTTCATGAAGTTTATAGAAGGAGAATCTTCTATAATATGAGGTGGCATCTGTGAGGTTGTGATCTTACTGGCTTTTATGATTTGGTGGGATCATCCTCATCCTAGTAACCACTTCATCTTCTCCTATATAATAATGGATTTCTCATGGAAAAGGTTAAGCAAGGTCAAGCAAGATTGAGAAAAGAATAGGCTAAAGATTGTGTGAAGAATCCTGATACAATTGATGCTTGAGGCCTCCATTTGTCCATCAAGCTTTGTGGATTATCTTCATGCAAATTCAAAGAAAGTGTATGTGTGTGTTGGAACAAAGGACCACCGAAAGGGAACCTACGACATCAAGGCACTTTCGTTGTATCTTCCACTTTTACTTAATATGATACAATGACATGTTTCTTTCCCATAAAATCATTAGTATTTTATTACACGACTCCTTGATCACATGTTTAGGTTTCCATTGAATCTATAATTGTTGCTTTCACTTTGGTTGGTTTGTGTCATTGCAGATATGATCTCACAAGAGCACCGTAGCAAAGCAGGGACAACATAGATACAGGGAAGTGATATATAAAGGTATGACATACACTCCTTCTTTGGTGATAAATTCAATGGTAGCAACCTAGGGATAGCTTTATGCCCTGTCTTGTTTTGTTCTAGATATAGGTGGATCTAGGGAGATTAGTTTATGTCCGCATTCACCGATTTATCCAATAACAAAATTGGTGACTCCACTGGGGAGAAACTTGATTGTGGTTTTTTGTTTTCCATTCTCTCTTTACCTATTCTTTTCATTTGAAATCAGTCTCTAAGTCTATGGGAGATCCATTCAGACTCTCTGGATTTAAAAATCCACTTAGATCCTTTTCCCTTTTCTCAAAATTTCTTGATTTACAAACACCTCCGCACTGTACTTTATACATAGCCTGTGGAAACCTCCAATTCCCGCACCCTGGTTGTTTACTTCAGTGCGGGATTTCTGCACCCTATCCATTTCTGGCCTGTGGAAACTGTTGATTTCCGCACTGTGATATTCTATCAGCCTGCGACGACATCTGTGAAATTTTTTGAGTTGGGTCTTAGCCTTTGTTGATGCCCAGTTTTTGCTTTAACCAACTGGAAAGGATTTTTAATACCAACATATGAATTTTTTCTAAGAATTTGACTTGCCGTTGACTGGTTTTCGAAGATCAAACACCTCTCTTAGTCATTTTCCGGTTTTCATTTTTGATTTTTAACAACAAGGGTATAATCTATGAGCTTGTCTGAGTGCTTGTTCGATTAAAAATCTTGGATTGGATTTGAAGTTTTGGATTGATTACATATTCTGGATTACTTGATGACTGAGAAGTTGTCTCTTCATTTTCATTTGAGGAAATATTTTCTCGTTATTTCTTATTTTTTGTCTTCATTGAAAGTTCGATTTGGGTGCTTGTTGAAGGTATAAATTTTCTTGGATTTATTGTCTTTTCTCTGCCATGCCCTTAGTTTGGTCTTAGAAAGGAATAATTTGAAGTTATCCATTCTTTTGAATAAACATATATAAGAAAATTTATTGCATTTAAGAGAAGAGAACATTGAATAACTTCATTGTTTATTGGTTGTTTGAAATTGTGTTCATTTAAAGAAAAAGGAAGTATATTTCGTAGTTTACATTATTCCAGAAACACCTTCTCCCTGCTGTAGATAGAATTCATTGAACGAAAATTTGCATCATTAATTTCTATTTTCATATTATTGGGTCAAGGTATTACACAACATCTGTTTCATTCCCGTCTCCCTCTTGAGTAACAACAACCTTTAATAATAGTGCGAAAATCTAAAACTTAACTAGTAATGTTTTCTAGGGCTCTTTTACACCAACATTAGCTAGGCTAGAGCTTTGGAATAGGCAGTGAGACACAATCTCCAAAGAACAAAACACACAATATCATATTGTGATAGGGAGTGTAAAATTTCATTTGCAACATTTTTTCCTGGGAAGCCCTTCTCACACAAGGGTCAAACTTGAGGTCGCATTGAGATCGACAGAGTTACTCACCTTGCTTTATTGATCTCGGTGTAGAGATTGCGCGTATTATGGGGGTTGCTTGAAGGTATACCCACAATGATGAGTTGAAGCCTCTCAAGTTGATTTTGGGCTAGATACCCTACCCTTGCGCGTGGATCAGACTATTGATTGTCTCCCCAAGCATCATTGTTGTTTTTGGTATCCTTAATTTCCTATGTTCTTAGGGTCTTACACAAGGTGACTGTGGAGGGGCAAGTCTTCATGGTACCTAGAATCGACATTGACCAGACTCACTCGGGCTCCTTGGAGGGTATACCCACGATTATGTTTGGGATCTTGCACCAAGGTGGAAGTCTGTTAAGTAGGTCGTCAACGTAACTTTTCCACCCTAGCCCAGCCCCTTCTTGTCTTGACTTCGCGACGTTGGATTTCATCACCAACTAGTGACTTCGAAAAAAGAAGGTTTTGTTTGCTTGGTTTTGATTCATAGATTCTACTAGCGAGTGTTGTTTGTTAAAATAGTTGGCCATAGTTTTTTTCCATAAAATTTTCAGTTCGGCGAACATTGATCCTCCACGCTGTTCGCGTAGGATGCAAGGACTACCTCTGGAAGATCCGAAAGTTTCCCAACCCTTGCTCCCTAATCCACTGGAGGACTCTCTTCAACAGAGTGATATCCAGGACCACATACCTTCACAAGCGGAGAGAATTGATTCTTTAGAAAGTTTTTGAATCGTTTCTGATTCTTTGGACGCTTTCCTCTTACCTCCTAGATACGAGAGACATATTCTCCAACTAAACTCGTCCGAAGAACTTGTTGTTGACACTTCAGGAATACCAACTGGAATCCTTGCTGGCCTTGAAAATGAAGATCCTTTTTGGACCACTGACATATCTCGAACTCTGACTTCTAGACGGAACCCTCCCACCTAAGAGGCAAAACCTGAGATACCTGTCATTTCTGAACCACCCAAAACATCTACTACATTTAGGATACATTTAGATCATTTTAATAGTACAACTTTTTATTTCTTCGTTGGTTCAGAGGCTGGTCCTAGCTCAATTATTCCTCTTTAGCAGGCCCATTCCACAATGGTCTCAAACACTACGATTATCCCCACTGGGAACATGGTGGCTAGCCAACCTCCTATTGGTACACCGCGTTCATGTAGACAAATCTCATCACTCCCTCTTGGGTATAATTCCTTGGATGCTTATATCCTCATTCCTACCCGAGTTCCATCCGAAGCTTCTGGAGTCTTTACTCCTCCTGGGTATAATGCTGCTTCCGGTTCTATTCCGACACCATCCCAGTTCCTCTCTGAAGGGTCTTATCCACCTTTTATAGGAGGATTCAGACCCAGTGGCTCTACCACCTTTGGAATTTCCACTCCATTATTCACTTCTGGTTATTAGATTCCTATTGGGGGACAATATAACCCAGGGGGGAAGACCTCAATTTGGAGGTCAACCCAAAATTGGGGCATCATCCTCACCTGGAGTGATCAAAATCTGGACCAGGGGGCAAAAATTTGCTCAATTTTCAAAGTGCTCGGATTGAGACGAAAATAGTGCCATTGTGTCCGTCTCGTCTTCCTGATTCTGGCAGTATATTTACTTTCGCAAGTGGAGTCCGTATGGAGGAGATATCGCGTTCTGTCCGCCAAGTCAAACAGGGAAAAATTTGGGATGCTGACTGTACCTGTCCGTACAGTCCGTACGGCCACGTGGAGGGCCGTACCATCATGCTGATGTGGTAGAGGGGTGACGTGGCGCATCTTGATTGGATGGTTTTCGGTGAATACGGTGTTGACACGTGGCATTATGGGTCAATAATGTGTGGACACGTGGCCCAACCATTTGGCGCCACGTGTCACTATATCATTGGTTCTTTTATTGTATAAAATGTATGGGTCCGCGGGGTTCGACCCCGGGACCTCCCACACAACGTATGACTTAACAAACTCGGCTAGCCAACACACCCGCACTTGTTCCTTGTATATGAAGTGGGTGGATTTACATTTAAGGTTATGTGTACGCCTTATTTGAAAAGGGGGCGGGCCGGGGCCTGAGCCCCGACCCATAGTTTCATAACTTAACACATATAAAAATGTGTTAAAACTTTCGTGCGCCCAAACCATATATTATAACCATTGTGTATTGCATATATTATAACCACCGTATATGTGTTGTGTTAACATGTGTTGTAACCAACAATTGGAAATTGCGCGCGGGTATTTCATATAACCTATGGTTTTGCCATATGACCGGTGGTTGCGCGAGAGTTATACGGTTTGACAACTAATTAACCACCTTTTGCGCCCAGCCCAAGGTTCTATGGGCCACATGACCGAGTGCCGAGGCGGTTGGGGGCTGGAGGCGCCCTAACCGTTCTACGGTTTGCACCGTTGGCGCGGTTGCGCCCGGTGCCAGGTTTATACACGCGTTTTGGAGCGTGTTCTGGGTTCATGCACACAGAGGTGCGTTCTGTAGAACCAGTTCCAGCAAAGTAGAAGGAGGAGAATGGAGAAGGTCTAACTTTCTCAGTTTTTGGCTGTTTGAGGTGCCGTAAAAGCTCAGCCAGGGGTTTTTGGACGTGCTGGATCCATTGGTGCCGTTTTCACAGCCATTTGAGGACTTCTTCAACAAGTTTTTCACCATTGAAGTTTCAGGAAGCTTCAGGGAACTTCAAGCCCTCTTTGATGGAGGACATGGTTTGGTGAGCCTATATTTGTTTTCTGTGATTGAATAATCATTTTTGTCTAATCGATATGCTCTGGACACATTGGGATAGGTTTCAGAGGCTTTTGAGGACTTTTACAGGTGTTTTTTCCAAAGAGAAGCTCAGAGAAGCTTATGGCCACATGTAGAAGAGGTTATGCCCGGATGAGCCATGATCCGTTTTCAGAGTTGTATTAGTCATTTTTGGGGTTTTTATGTGTTCTGATCTCAATGGTGCAGTCTGTTTTTCCATTGGAGTTGAGCAGCAGCTTGTAAAAGAACTTTTGATTAATTAATCCCAGAGAGCCAAGTCCATTATGGAGGCTCAAGGAGATGTAGCCCGTAGGGGGGTGAACTCCTTTATCATGTTGTGATTGTTCTGAGTTTGATGGTTTTCTTGCTGCAAGTTGTGTTGTTGTGTATTTATTGCAATTACATATATAACCATTTAAAAGAACATTTGCTCACACATAAGAATTTACAAGAAGATACATGAACTTAACACATAAGTTTATTTTGCGTATTTATACACATGAAGCAAGGTCCTGTAAAGTTTATTTTAATGAAGTAGGGGTGCTTGCATAGCATAACAAGTCAGCCTTCTATTTTCAGATCAAGTGGTATCAGAGCATAAGTTTGTTTCGCTCATGTGTTTTCCATTGATAGCTTGAGATTTAGCTATTGGTTTTTGTGCAAGTTTTTGTGTTGAAGTTGAAGTTTGCAAGGATGGCAGAAGCTTCAAGTATTGATAGTTCTCATACAGTTCCTTTATCTCTAGAAGAGTTGATAACTATGAGAGATTTGATGGAAAAGATGTATGATAAAGACATTGCCCTTGAAGAGCAGTTGATGGCCATGAAGCAGGAGAAAGACCAGCTTTTGCAAAGGTTGCATGAGATGGAGATTCAACTCCATGAGGCAAAGGAAACCCTTACCAAATACATGCATGAACATAAGGTATGCAGTGTTAGTTTATCTTCTAATTCCTCTAAAGATGAATGTTTGGGTGGTTTTGAGAATCACACCAGAGGAATAGGGTCCAAGTTGTTGCTTAAAATGGGCTATGAAGGTAAAGGTTTGGGTAAGCATGCACAAGGCATTGTTGAGCCTATTATTGTTAAAGAAAGACCCAGGTATTGTGGTCTTGGATATGAACGGCAAGATGGATCAAATTCCAAAGTCGTGGAGACAAGGGAAAGAGTTCCAAGCATAAAGTTTGTTTCAAGTTCACCTCCTCAGGAAGGCTTTAAAGGTGAAAGTTCGAGAACTTTTGTTGAAAGTTCGATCCCTTCAGCATGCAAGGCTTGAGTTCAGGATGAATGCAAATGTGAGAGTTGTGACAGTGATGAGGACAAGCACATTGTTGATGGTCTTCAAAGGAGAGCCTGTAACTCTTTAGATTCACCTCCTCAACGAGGCAATAAAGGTGAATTCTTCAGGTATAATTCTGCTTATCATTCAGTTGCATTTAATTATGTTAAGCATGATAAATCTGGAAGAAAGAATCCTTGTTCGTATTGTGGTTTGTATAACCATCATGTTTCCAAGTGTTGGAAAAGGTTGGCCAATTTCAGGAAACTTTCTAAGCAAAGGCAGTGTGAAAGGAGGATGCAAAAGGTTTGCACTCACTGTCAGAAGCGGGGTCATCTTGTTGACCAATGTTGGACGTTGCATCCAACTATTCGTCCACAGCTTCAGAAGCAGTTGGATAAGATGATTGGCAAGAATGGAAGTAGAGATTCCATCATTGATGTGAGTTAGGATGATTCGCAAGAGGACGATGTTCTGCAGAAAAAGTCACCGTTCAGTTGGTTTGGTAAGAAATGGTTGGATTTCTTAAGCAAGTAACGTTTGCATTTTTCTGATTGTAAATGCACTTTTCAGCGTTATGTGTGCATTTATGGGAAGGTTGATTTGATGTTGAAATGAGTCTCGACTGGTTGATGATTTTTCGACGACTATGTTGTGTCGATCGTGTTGTTCGACTTGTGTTTAGTCGATGGTGTTTGTTGGCTTGTAAGTCAATTTTTGTGTACACCGAGATGCAGGAAAATGCCATGTACTTTGATAGAGTACGAGATGCGACAGTTTGTTTGAAAAACAAAAGACTTTTGTTGGCATCATTTTTCAATCTTGTATGATTTGTTTTCAAGATTGATGTTTTTCTTGTCTTGTGACAAGATGTTGCAGGAAGTTTTGCAGCCATTGGAGAGATGATTTTGTTGACGCCAAAGAGTTCAAAAGAGGAACTTGATTCTCAGTGGGAAGGTTGGCAGTCTTCCAAGCACAGAGAGAGTAGTGGGTCAGCAGCAGCCAGAGAGCAGTGGTTGAGGAACATAGCTAGTTGCAGTATACGGCATGTCAGAGTATTCAGGTGATTATCGAAACGATTTTGATATGACTTGAAAGCATACAGATAAGCTTTTGTGGGTCCAAAAGCCTTTCAGTGGGAAGGTGTGATCAAAATCTGGACCAGGGGACAAAAATTTGCTCAATTTTCAAAGTGCTTGGATTGAGACGAAAACAGTTCCATTGCGTCCGTCTCGTCTTCCTGATTCCGGCGGTATATTTACTTTCGCAAGTGGAGTCCGTATGGAGGAGATATCGCGTTCTGTCCGCCAAGTCAAACAGGGAAAAATTTGGGATGCTGACTGTACCTGTCCGTACAGTCCGTACGGCCATGTGGAGGGCCGTACCATCATGCTGACGTGGCACATCTTGATTGGATGGTTTTCGGTGAATACGGTGTTGACACGTGGCATTATGGGTCAATAATGTGTGGACACGTGGCCCAACCATTTGGCGCCACGTGTCACTATATCATTGGTTCTTTTATTGTATAAAATGTATGGGTCCG
>ML791405.1:145314-171861 GCA_009831015.1 Picea engelmannii
AAGAGAAGCTCAGAGAAGCTTATGGCCACATGTAGAAGAGGTTATGCCCGGATGAGCCATGATCCGTTTTCAGAGTTGTATTAGTCATTTTTGGGGTTTTTATGTGTTCTGATCTCAATGGTGCAGTCTGTTTTTCCATTGGACTTGAGCAGCATCTTGTAAAAGAACTTTTGACTAATTAATCCCAGAGAGCCAAGTCCATTATGGAGGCTCAAGGAGATGTAGCCCGTAGGGGGGTGAACTCCTTTATCATGTTGTGATTGTTCTGAGTTTGATGGTTTGTTTGCTGCAAGTTGTGTTGCTGTGTATTTATTGCAAGTACATATATAACCATTTAAAAGAACATTTTCTCACACATAATCATTTACAAGAAGATACATGAAATTAACACATAAGTTTATTTTGCATATTTATACACATGAAGCAAGGTCCTGTAAAGTTTATTTTAATGAAGTAGGGGTGCTTGCATAGCATAACAAGTCAACCTTCTATTTTCAGATCATGGAGGACAACCCCCACTCAAAGGATATAATCCACAATATGGACAGAACATCCCTGGATCACTAGCCCAATATTGGAATCTTCTTATTCAAGGAAATACACAATTATCTGGGGGGAAGCAACCTCAGGTTAGCTCTTTTATACCCCCTAGTTCGGGCCAGTCATACCTAGGTTCTTCCAATCCCATTTGGGGTTCGAATGTTCAATCTAGTGTCCCTCCCCAAGGGAACATATCCAATCAGTACAACCATATGGGCTACATGCCTCCGCACACATGTCTAAATCTGTTAGGAACTTCACCTCACATACAGACTGCATATGGTCCTACTGGTATACCGACGAGACTCCCTCCCAAAGTTACCAGTATCCTCCTGTGAATAAACAATTACCTTTTTTAGCCACTTTGGATCTACTTGATTTGTCTAGAATATTGAATGATCATATCTTGCATTCTCCCCACTGGCCCGTGATACTGGCCAAATTACCGTCCGACATCCCAAAATTTGACGGTAAATCGGGAGAGGATCTGAACAACCATGTCATGAATTTCCACCTTTGGTGTTCATCCAACTCTTTGATGGATGATTCCATTTGGTTACGACTCTTCCAATGAACCCTCACGTGTTCGGCTGCAAAGTGGTATATAGAACTACCATGAGGTTTATTCACTGAATTTAATACCCTAGCCATGGCTTTCCTTACACACTACCAATCACCGATCCGTTATGAAACAGGAATCGAGATCCTGAGTTCCTTCAAACAAACTAAATCCACTCACATCTCCGATCACATTCATGAGTAGAGATGAAGATGACGTTTGATCAAACTCGATCTTCCTGATCAGTTATTGGCAGAGTGGTTCATGAAATCATTCATGAATAAGATATCTCATGATATTTCCATGGGTGGAGTTGTCACCAAGGAATAGACTATCAGTCATGCTCAGTACCTCGACCTTGTTTATTCACAGACATGTACTCTTTACGACTTACTCCCTGATGCACCTCGCCCTTCTACTACCGCTACTTCAACTACCCCTGTTGCTTCTCATGTGGCTGACGGTGTGATTGGCAGTTTCCATGCTCAACCTAAAAATATACAAGCCTCTCCCACCAACCCCAATTCTAATGCTTCTAATGTTCAAAATGCTCTGTATCCTACTCCTCCCACTGGAAAAACCTATGAGGTTAGCTCTGTTCAATCTACCCCTTCTGGAAAGAATAAATCTAAAAAAGGGAAGGGTAAGACTAAGGAGGACAAAAAGAACCCGTAGTTTGAGAAAGCCAAAACCCAACCTGTTGATGATAAGGATAATTGAAAACCCAATACCCTTACCTTATTTGTGGTGACGATCACTATACGAAAGATTGTCCAAGATGGGTCGAGGTTACTAAGTTCCTCCAAGGGACCGCAAAATCTCCCACACCTTTCGTTTTGTCTCAACCTTTCCCTTCTCAAGAGCAGGCCCAACTGGTCATCCATGACCAACCCTCTCCCTCCACTACTTCTTATGTACTCATGTGTACTGGTAATTCCAGAAAGAATGACGTTACACTGACCACTCGAGCCAAAGATTATTCTTCCTCTAAGGAGAAGGTTGACAATATACCACCTTCATTGGTTCAACAACCTCCTTAAACTTCACCTCCCAAAGGTCCTCTTCATCTCGAAAGACCGAGTCTCGATACAGTTCTTCACCCTCCCCCAAAGGGTGTTGTTTGAAATTCCACCTTCAACCCTCATGCCCGTGCTGCTCATAACTACAGTATTGTAGAAGATCTGGCACAAGCACCTTCTGCGATGTCAACTCTCGAAGTCCTCCAAAGTTTCCCTTCTCAATGGAAGGCACTTCTAAAGGCTATCGGTGGAATTGATCCTACGGATACAAATTTGATAATTTTTTACCTCGAAGATCACATTCTGATACTCCCCCCTCAACTAGCATTCCAAATACAAGTTGTTGTCTCTGACAAGAACATCTATAGGACTATTATTGATGAGAGTGCCTCCACGTGTGTAATTTCTATTGCCTGTTGGAAATCCATCGGCTCTCCTCCCCTTACTGAATCACATAACACACTTAAATCCTTCAATGGATCTGACTTTAAACCCTACGGTGTACTTCCTTCGTTGTCTATTACGTTGGAAGGAAAATCGGTCAACGTTGAAGTTGAGGTCTTTGATGCACCTCTCGATTATAACCTCTTACTTGGTCGTAGCTAGATTGATGCGATGCACGCAGTTGTGTCTACCCTTTTCCACGTTTTACGTTTTCCACATTAGGGAAAGGTCATCATTGTCGACCAACTAACCTTTTTCAACTCTGACACCCGTACTAGCAACGTCCCTTTTATGGCGAAGACACCTCCTGGGTATGAGAAGGTTGGTGTGGGCCTACTTAAAGATTCCACTCTGATGGGCACGTTCCCAATCCCACCTCCCGATGTTCCACCTCCTTTGGTTGCCTCGATCAACATGATTTCCACCTCGGTTCTCCAAACTCACCCATCTTCCGACCCATGGATCATACCCGAACTTGGTGATTATATTCACTATGACGACCAAATGCCTTTAAGTCCGGTTGAATCTGCCTATCATGCCATTCAATCGACAACCCCTTTCACCCCCTCTCTTAGTGATTCGTCTCCTGACCCGTTCCACATTATTTTTCCCACAGATGAGATGATTATGTCAGTTATGTCAATGAAGACACCCCTTGGGATGATGGACATCATCATTCCATTCTCTTCCTCGAACAACACACCATCGAGAGTTACCAATGGATCTCAACCCCGTCAACCATTGTTGTCATTTCCTCTGTTCCCAAGTCGTCACATGACGTGTTGTATGAAATGAAATTAAGTAATATTTCGCCCATCGTCCCCCTCAACATATCCATTAAACCTGGAGTTGTTGAAAATGTTCACATCAGATTTTTCTGCTCTACTGACGAGGTTGTCACCTATAAATCACATTTCCAAGAGTTTAGTGACATATTCGCTTGGAGCTATGAAGAGATGCCGGATATTGACCCTGATATTATTGTACATGAAGTTAAGACATACCCGGGCACTAGACCCGCCCGACAGAGACTTCGTCTGGTCCACCCCTGTAAATCAACTTCTATTAGGCTTGAAGTCAACTTCTTAAAGATGACTTTATTTATCCTGTGGCTTTAACTGATTGGGTATCCAATCTCCTTCCGGTTAACAAGAAACAAGGTACGATCCGTGTCTGTGTCGATTATAGGGATATAAATCAAGCTTTTCCTAAGGACAACTTTCCCACCCCCTTCATTGACCAGATCATCGACGATTGCACTGGGAGTGAAATCTTCTCTTTAATGGACAATTTCTCCAGCTATAATCAAATCAACATCTTGTTCACGGATGAACACAAAACCTCTTTTATTTGTCCTTGGGGCACCTTTGCCTACCGAAAACTACCCTTTGGTTTAAATAACATCGATGCGACTTTTCAACGTGCCATGTCTTATGCTTTTCATGATATTAAGCACATTGTACAACCATATCTAGATGACATACTGGTGCATTCCATGCATCGTAGTGACCATCTGGCACACCTCCGAGCCATTTTCCTTTGTCGTCAGTTCTATTGTATATGCTTAAACCCACACAAATGTGTTTTCTGTGTGGAGTCTGACCAAATTCTAGTTTTTATCTTGTCACGCCAGGGGATCAGGGTCGATCCTTTGAAGGTCGAGGCGATCCTCAATCTCCCTCCTCCTTCTTCACTTCGCCAGCTTCAAAGTTTGCAAGGGAAGGCAAACTTTTTACATTGTTTCATCCTGAACTATACTCAATTAACGCTCGGATTTACTCAACTACTCAAGAAAGGTTCTGAGTTCGTATGGGATTCCATTGCCAACAAATCTTTCGAATCTTTGAAACTGACTTTAACCCGTACCCCATTACTTTTCCCACCCGATTATAGTCGAGATTACTTCCTTTATCTCGCTGCTATGGACTCTACCATTGCCATGGTTCTAGTCCAAGAAGATGATTCACACGATGAACATGTCATTTATTATTTGAGTTGGAGTCTCACGACTACCGAAGCCAAATACTTACATTTTGAAAAACCGGCCTTGGAATCTCTTCAAGCTGTCCAATGTTTCTGTCACTATATCTTATTACGCAAGACCACTGTAATTTCCGATTGCAACCCCATGCAACACATTCTTACATGCCAATTGCTAGGAGGAAAATACTCCAAATGGATAGTAATTCTCCAGGAGTTTGACTTAGAATTTGAATGTGCTAAGTCTAAGAAATCCTTGGTGTTTGCCGAACTGATATGTGACCTTCCCTACACTGAGACAAAGAATGTAGCAGAGGATTCTTTACCCGACGAATCCCTTTTTCTGATCATTTTTGATGACCTTTGGTATGGGGATATCATTATCTATCTCCAAACTCATACTTTCAGGCCCGATTTGTCTAGCACTGACCGTTGTCACATATGTTACCAAGCTCGTTAGTACATTATCCTCGGTGACACTCTTTATCGCCGTGGGGTTGACTTTGTTTTTTGACGATGTCTCACCTATGATGAAGCTACGAAAGCTTTGAATGACTGCCACTCTGGAGCATGTGGTAGTCACATGTCTGGGTATGCTACTGCCCAAAATATCTTACGAGCCGGGTATTTTTGGCCTTCTTTATTTAAAGATTGTATTACCGTCATCCAAAAATTCCATTCTTTCCAAATGTACAATAATAAAATAAGATCCCATCTCGCTCCCTTACACCCTGTAGTTTCTGTCGAACCTTTCGCAAAATGGGGTATCGATTTCATGACATGTAACCCTCACTCAGTCGAGGGGCATGGATACATTATCGTAGCCGTGGATTATTTTGACAAAATGAGCCGAGGCGATGCCCACATTTGACAATATTGGGAAAACTGCAACCCTTTTCATATTTAATCATATTATTACTTGATTCGGGATCCCACAAGCTATCGTTACTGATCATGGTAGCCATTTTCGAAACTTTATGATGACTAAACTTACCGACAAGTTGGGTCTTCGACATGAAAACACAACCCTCTACTATCCACAGGCCAACGACCAAGTTGAAGAAATAAATAAAATCCTTATCACTATGCTTCGTCAGATAATAGGAATCCATAAGACCACCTGGCACACGATGTTGTTTTCGTCATTATGGACCTATCAGACGCCTTTGAAGTCTGCCATGGGATTTACCCCCTTTCAACTAGTCTACGACATTGAAGTCGTTCTCCCGATTGAATTTGAAATACCATCTTTGAATCTAGCCATTGAACATCTCCCAAACACCTCTATCAAAGAGGAACGTCTATTGTATCTTATGCAATTAGATGAGACCCGTCATGATGCCACCCTAGTTATTGAAACCCAGAAGAAACGGGTAAAATCCTAATATGACAAACATGTCAAGCCACGTTTTTTCTCTGAGGAAGTTCTAGTTCTCCTCTATGAACAAGATCGTGATCTTCTAGGAGCCGAAAAATTCGAATCTATGTGGCATGGTCCATATATCGTCAAACGAGTGTTAGAGAAGGGAGCTTACAAGTTAGTAGATTTCGATGGCATTCCTTTGAGTGAACCCAGAAATGGGCTTTACTTGAATAAGTTATATGCTTAGACTGTCTCTGCATGAGTGCTTGTACTTTTACTGTACCATACTCTTGTGTGTTACTTTTGTGTGTTTTTCATTATTTGGTTTCGACCCTCAACTGCTTACCTTGCGTTGTTCTTGGTTTCCATATGTCAACATCTTCTCTACCCTATATTGGCTTCGCCAATGGTGCTAGCCGTAGTACTCAGAACCTAGCTTCTATTGCTTAGGCAATCTATGCACCCACCAACGAACTTATCAGTTTACAAGGTGTTTTCCTCAGTCGTGCAACTAATAATATCGCAGAATATAGCACAGTCATTGAATTATTGACTTATGCTATATCACTAGGGATTCGTTACTTCGTTGTACAAATTGATTCGAAGCTAGTAGTACTCTAGATAAGTAATGTCTACACTATATGAAGTCCTACTTTGTTACGGGTATATCTACGAAATCGCCTCTTGGAACGTTATTTTGATTATATTGAATATCAACACATTCCTAGATGTCTAAATACATTAACTAATGCTCTAGCTAATTATGTGTTAGACAGACATTTGAGACATTTATAAATCCAATTACACATTACACATTGTATATAAAACCAGAGTAAGCCGATAGAAGCCTTATGTATATATATAATGAAAATGTTTTACAAAAAAGTGTTTTCCATCCAAGGACCAAAATATCAAAATATAGATCCCATGGCTCCTACAAAATAGCATCATGGATGCCACTTGCGATAGCACACTACTGCCCATGCTACCCTGCGAAGTAATCAACTAAGTGAGCCAGACACGCCTACAGTATGGTGTTGATAACGCCTCGGGACCTACTCGATCGACATGTCGGGGATGCCTGTCGTCAAGCCTTCTAAGTTCTGCTCCATCGCCTCATAGTCGTCGGCATCACACCCTGCTACCACACGTGCCTCTCCTCACCTTTGAATCGGAGATGTGCCCGGAGGTCGATTTGGCCCTACATATGCATAGTCAAAAGTCTATGATTAGTTTTTAGATCGAAAACACAAAAAACATCTAATATCCTAAAAAACCACAAAACACTATAAAGAACAAAATGTCTTTCTTACCTAGATCTCCCCACTGAAATCCCTCAGGGAGTGCCAAGTCAGGATCACCCCGAAAGTCTCGGCCGACATACACATAATCATCAATCATCAATATTTGGGGCCTTAACCAGTCAAAAAATGCATCATTGTACTTGATAATAGGACCCGCTACGTTTCGATCCATAAGGTCACACCACCATTTCATTCTTGGGTCTTGTGGGGCTGGTATTCCCCACTCTACCTGTAGTCACAAATGAGGGAATCTTTCTAAGAAGAAGGACACCAAAATGGACCCATACCCAAACTTCTTTAGGCCTCCTCTCTTTCTTTTAGTGAGTTCTGTCTTCATACTACAGAACACACCGTCACACCAATTGAATACTTGAGGTTCCCGACATTCAATGGCATATTGAAAATAACTCTGGAGCACCATGTGCGGTGACGCGCTTCCTGCCATTCATGCAATGGTAAAGAGGATGGTTCCGAGAGTTAGATCCCGCACACCTCGGATATCCACTTTACCTTTGTGCCTTTCGACATCTGGTTCATAGTGCCGACGGATATACTCGCTCATCGGCAAGCCACCACCTCGACCCCCTGTCAGAGTCACACGTGCCCCATGATGGGATAGCCCCATCAGAAAATAAATATCCTCAATGTCCAAGGAAAGGACATGAAAACCCACGTGAAATACTTGTTTTTTCGCGTCCCACACATGGACCAAGTACTCTAATAGTCTTTATTGGGCTCTCATGCCCTGGATCTTGAAAAATTTCAATAGGCCACATTGTCGAAGAGCATCGATGGTGCCTGGATCATTCAAATCCATAGAGTCATCATCTTCATGCTCACGTTCTATCCATTCCAACATTTTTGCAGTCAAACACCTGCATGGAAGTAAGAGAGGACAGTTAGCACCCTTATCCATCATTTTTGGAATTCTTTTTGGTTCAACGCTTGATTTTCTTTTTTGGTTTTTGACTACCGCAAATGAGCTTCAGTTACAGTGCGTGATTTCCACAGGCGAGCCATTGGGCACCTGCGTAAATCCTTGATTTCTGCAGGGCCCGATATTGGCCACCTGTAGTGGCCCCAAAGCATGCCTACCGGCCCAAAAATCGCCCAAAAAATCATTTTTTGACCACCAAAAACAAATTTTAAACCATTGAAAAGGAAGAAGATGAAGGACTTACTGTTTTCACGGAAACCGTTCATCGATTTATCGCCTATGCTCCTCGCAATCAACCGCTGAAGTAAGGGGTGAAAAAGGGGGTTTTAGACAAGTTCTTGACCAAATACAAATGAAATGGTAAAAAAGAGCTCTTACTCTTATTTATTTCATTTTTTACCCTTTTTCATAATATTTTATATTATATAAATGTGTTTGGTTATAAACCCTCAAAAATAATAGTCTCGTGAATGTCTTGTTTCTTGCAAGAAGAAGACTAGAGTCCTAATTAACGGAGTATGGATCTTTGTTCCGTAATTTGTTTTCTCTTCGTTACGCATATCGATACTTTTTAGGGTTTTTTAGTAAAACCTCGAGTTCACTCTTCATTCGTTCTTGTGCTCGAAAATTTATGAGAATGCAACTGAGTATAATTTTGTCTTCCTTTCGTAGTCATCTTAGTAACAGGAAAAGCGACTCACATGGAGTATCATTTAATCTCTTTTCACACTCCATAAAAATGAAAAGATTGTCGAGCGACCTTGTTCTGTTCACGCTTGTAAAAGTATTTGAATAAAACATTCGATGGGAAATAGTTTATCACTTTTTTGGTCATGTCGAACTATTTTACGAAAAAGGAACCGATAGAGTTCTCTTTAAAGTGTTTTTCAGACTCTATAAACATGAAAAACTGTCGAGTTTTCTATCTTTGGACTCGTTAAACAAACATTGAAAGACCCACATGGGACCGAACCACTCCTTCTTAGGGGTTCGTTAAAACTACTTCGAGGGACTCGTCCGAAGGATGAGCCTATATCAACAAGCATATGTTATCCTCCTCAAGCTTGTGTAAAAATAAAGAGGTACTCACCAAAAATGGTGGGGGAAAATTTGGGAAAGATTTTTTTTTTTCTGTACCTGTGTTAGTGGTCGTACTAGTCGATCTTGAACATGACACCCCCTTCTTCATTTGAATCTGGGTTGGGAAATCCATTTGTCTCTCGTCCGACCTTCTTCGAATTCATATCTTGGGTCGTTTTTGAGTCAATTCTACCAAGACCATTTTCATGTCATTCATATGTTCAAGAGAAGTCCAAACAAACCCTCCCTCAAGTCGACCATCTGCATTGTCATTTATTACCATGTCGACCTTCCCTGTGTCAGTTTCGAATCATTTTCATGCTTTGATCTACCCTTAATCTGTTACTTATTTCGTGTCACTGATGGGGGATACATCAAGGCCCTCCTTTGATGAGTCTTTTTCCTGTCGACTTCAACTCATCATCCGGGAACAAGACTTAGAAATCGTTTAGTACCTTAGAGCCTGCATGCCTCAATGGCAGGTTTCTTCGCTCTCGACAGTGGATTCACATCATTAGTCTTTGATCAAGAGATTTCATCGAGTGTTCGACTTCATCTCATTTATTCACATTCGTTGGATTGTACCAAGGTACCTTTGGAGTCATTGACATCAATGGTGATTACCCTCGCACTTGTTAACAGTTTTCATCAATGACCGGTAATTAAGTGGTTTCTACCATGTTCAACTTCAACACCTGTAATCGCATGGTTATATTCATACTTATGGACAATGGGATTGAAGACCCTGAATATTATCTTTTTGGCTTAGGTTGCGATGGAATATTTATGATTTGAATTAACACACATATCCACTTTGTATGTCTCATGGATGTGTTTGAATTTACACTTTCTAATACATAGATCCACGGTGTATTTCTGGTGGCTATGTAGAATTTTGATGACATGGATCCATGGTGTATGATTGGTGGCCATGTCTTGCATTTATGATTTCAATCACTTGTAATCTGAGCATGGGAATGACTACCTCAGAAATGGTATAATTCTATGCAGATGCTTGGTTGTTTGCAGGTTCCTGATTGGTGCGCTCCTTGCTTCTGACACACAAATGCTTTTTACAAAGTATTTCGGTTATCGCATGTTCCAGCCTCATACTTTGGGGGGAATTATTTTACACATTATTTTGGTCACTCTGATGATGACCACATAGGCATGTGTTCAGGCTTCCAAAACAATATTTTCACATGAGGAAAATGGTTGAGTTCTTCCCCTACAAGGCACATTTTTAGAATGACGCCACATGATGACAATGGTACAAGTGCGAAATCCTTGATTTACGCAAGCTGCTCTATGCCTGGCTTGCGAGATTTCTACATGCTTCTATATAGGCAGGGTGCTGCAGTGCTTGAAGCTATGAAAAGGAAGAAGTTTCTAGAAGTTTCTAGAAGGAGAATCTTCTAGAATGTGAGGTGGCATCAGTATGGTTGTGATCTTACTGGATTTTCTGATTTGGTGGGATCATCCTCATCCTAGTAACCACTTCATATTATCCTATATAATAATGGATTTCTCATGGAAAAGGTTAAGCAAGGTCAAGCAATATTGAGCAAAGAATAGGTTGAAGACTGTGTGAAGAATCCTGATACAATTGATGCTTGAGGCCTCCATTTTTCCATCAAGATTTGTGGATTATCTTCATGCAAATTCAGAGCAAGTGTATGTGTGTGTTGGAACAAAGGACCATTGAAAGGGAACCTAGGACATCAAGGCACTTTGGTTGTATCTTCCACTTTTACTTAATATGATACAACGACATGTTTCTTTCCCATAAAATCATTAGTATTTTATTACATGACTCCTTGATCACATGTTAGGTTTCCATTGAATCTATAATTGTTGCTTTCACTTTGGTTGGTTTGTGTCATTGCAGATCTAATCTCACAAGAGCACCGGAGCGAAGCAGGGACAACAGAGATAAAGGGAAGTGATATATAAAGGTATGCCATACACTCCTTCTTTGGTGATAAATTCAATGGTAGCAACATAGGGAAAGCATCATGCCCTGTCTTTTTTTGTTCTAGATCCAGGTGGATCTAGGGAGATTAGTTTATGTCCGCATTCACCGATTTATCCAATAACACAAACGGATTGCTTCCATTCTGGAAACTAGGGGAAATGTCTCTTCAAAGTCGATTCCTTCAATCTGTGCATGTCCTTTACATACCAATCTAGCTTTGTTCCTTGTAACTTGTCCATCTTCATTCAATTTATTCCTGAAAACCCATTTTGTGTCGATCACATTCTTATTCTTTGGTCTTGGAACCAATTCCTAAGTGTCATTTTCTCTATTTGATCCAATTCTTCATCCATGGCCTTATTCCAAAATTCATCCTTGATGGCTTCTTTAAACCAATTTGGTTCAATTGTAGATAAGAGTGCTAGGTGTGTTTGTTCTGGTGAACAGATTCTTCTTCTAGTCTCAACTCCTGCATCTTTGTTTCCGATAATCTGATCTGAAGGATGATTCTTATGTACTCGTCTGCTAGGTGTCTTTGGAGACACTTACTGAACTTGCTCTTCTTCTTCTGTCGAATTCTTTTCATCTTCCTCTTCTACTTATTTTTCATCTTTTGCTTCCTTTTCTAAAGGTTGTTCCATTGAATCATTTTTTTCTTCCTTTGATTCTGGTCTACCTGTTTCATCAATTGTTACGTTGATGTTTTCCACAACTATTTTCAATCTCAGATTGTAACACTTGTATGATTTCCTTGTACTTGAGTAACCAACAAGTACTCCTTTGTTCACACGAGAGTCAAACTTTCCCATTTTTCCATCTTCTCTTATGATCTAGCATTTTCTTCCAAAAACTCTGAAGTGCTTCACATTTTTTGATCCTCCTTTCCATAGCTCATAGTGAGCTTTGTCAGTGTTGTTTCTGAGCATTACTCTGTTTTGGATGTGAACTGTTGTATGCACTGCATGTGTCCAAAATATATCTGTCAATTTGGAATCCATTAGCATTGTTTGAGCCATTTCTTGTACTGTCATGTTCTTTCTTTCAACAACTCCATTATGTTGAGGTGTCCTAGCAACGAAGAATTTATTTTTTATCCCATGACCGTTGTAGTAGTCCATAAATTCCTTTGAAGTGAACTCTCCATTATCAGATCTCAAGAATTTGATTTTTGAATCCATTTCATTTTCAACCATTTCCTTGTAGATCTTGAAGTTTTCAAAATCTTCTGACTTATTCTTGAGAAAGCAAACTGCATTCATTCTTGTATAATCATTAACTAATAACATAAAGTATTTCTCACCTTTTAAACCATTTGTTGTAGTTGGTCCAACTAGATCAATATGCACAATTTCTAGTGGTCTTGTCATTGAATATTCCTTTGATTTGAACCTGGTCTTTGTCTGCTTTCCTTGTTGACAATGCTTGCATAAAGTGTTGGTTGGTTTCGTGATCTGGGGCATTTCTTTGACTGCTTCTCTTTTTTTGACTTTGACAAGGTTATCAAAATGTATGTGACCCATTCTTCTGTGCCATAGCCAAATTTCATCTTCCTTTCCTAGACAACACTTTTCATTTCCAATTTCACTTAACACATATATGTTGCTTGAAGTTTTTGCAGCTGTAGCAATCAATTTTCCTAAACCTTCTTTTCTTATCTCACACTTTTTTGAATCGAAAGTAACTTTATGACCTTGGTCAGACATTTGACTCACACTTAGAAGATAATGTTTCATATCTTCTACTAGTAGAACATTTTTTGCCTTTGTATTCTTGTTCCCAATTCTGATTGTGCCTTTTCCAATGATTTTAGCTTAATCATCATTTCCGAAGGAGACTAATCCATCTCTTTCCTTTCTTAATGTAAGAAACCTGTCTCTATCACCTGTCATGTGTTTTGAACAACCATTGTCAACATACCAACAACGTTTCTTTTGCTTAGCTTGTAGAGAGAGTGTGCATTCTTCATTGCTATACTGATTTTTCTTTCTTATCCATGTCCTTTTCTAAGGTTCTTGTCTATGACTGTTGTTATTCTATTGCGGTTCTCTAGGAGGGACTGTCATTTTGCAATATTTGTCCATGTGTCCAAAGTTGTTACATTTGTAACATTCCACTTCAGTGCTCAAGGATTCAAACCTATTGTAACTTCTTCTCTGTGTTTCACTAGGCCTTCTTGGATAACCCTTTTGTGTACGACTTTCAAAGTTGTTTATGTTCATGTTGTTAGCTCTGCAATTCACAACTTTATGCCCAAAATTATTACATGCATAACATAAACCAAAAAATATAGTTTGATACCTGGGAGTTGAATATCTGCTGAACGGAGGTGCTCTTATGAATCCTTCTTCTTCTTGAGGAATATCGTTCTGTTGTTGATTTTGAAATCTAAATATTCTCGGTGGAGGAGTGTCCTGGTAATATTCCTTGTATATCTCCTATCCCCTTTGATTTTTTTTGCATAGCTTTTTGGATATGTTTCTTCCTTTATTTTTTTGGAGCTTGATCCCTTTTCTGTCTGATTGTATCCAAGTCCGAACTTGTCAAGATGATATTTTTGACTGCTGATAATGTCATCCAAAACTTTTGAGCTATTCTGCATATTTTTCTTTTGAATATCCTTTCTTAATGTGAAAGTCTTTGCTTCCAAATTTCCAATGATCCTGTCCTTTTCTTCTAGCTGTTCTTTGAGTGCTTGTTCGATTCTTTTATCTTCTTCTATTTGAACCTTCAAATTTGTGATCATTTGTTCTAGTTCTTGAGTGTCTTCTTTCTTGTCTAGTTTCGCTTGTAGTTTCATGTTTGATTTGGATTTATGTAGGAACACAATGAAAGACATAAATACACATAAGCACAGAGATGCAACATAAATAAAACTTCATTTCATTAATAACAAATGACTGAAATATGCTTACAGACAGAATGGAAATAAACTAGCTAGGGCACTGGTAGCTTATCTCTGAGAAGAGATGTGGCAGCTAATGGCCTCTGAACTATGTTACAATGAGGCTAGAGGGCCTACTTATTATTGAGAAACAATGGAAAACCCTAAACATCCAAAAACCTAACCCTAGGAGATGAAACGCCAAGACTATGGGCCCCGTTTGGGTAAATTGGTACACCAACTACCCGGGGATGTAACTTTGGCATACGATCTTCGTTTGACGTGCTCAATACCTTGTTAGAAATATCTATTTGAGGACTACAACTTTTGTGTGAGAAACATTGAAGGAACTTCCATGTTGCTCCCCGTTTGCCCAAAAAACGTTATTTAGGGCCTCAAAATGGCTCCGGAAGTTCAAGACCCGAAAAAATGCTAAAATTAGTAAATTGCGTGGAAACTAAAAAATTGAAAGAAGCAATGGTGGGGGTCCAAGTGGAATAGGTGGGTGGCCACCAATATCCACCTAGATCATTCCTCCACCCTTAGGAAGCATGGTCTCAATTGCGTTGAGTTCCTCCATGAGATGAGGAAACTTCTGTTGAACTTGGTCCCTGGTGAGCCACTTGCCTTGGTGAAGGAGTTGGCCTGCTTTGATAACTTGATATAGAGGTATCCTTTGTTTTCAGGTGTGCTTGATCTGTGTATCCATGATATGATCAGTTGTCGCTTGTTCTAGGCAGTCTGGATTTAAATATGTTGGTGTGAGTTGTTCTGCCATGTCGGATGTGTTTAGTAGAGGTGGAAAGTAGGGCCGAAGGTGATCCACATTGAACAGTGGGTGCAAACCAAGGAATGGTGGAATACTGAGCTCAAATTCATTGTCCCCTACAACCTTGGTGATGGTTTATGGCCCATATCGGAGCAAGAAAAGCTTGTGGTGGGGTCCAGTGAGGCGCTCCTTTTGCAAATGTAGCCACACTTTTTCGCCCTCCTGGAAGTTGTGTGGCACCCGATGTTAATCATGTCGCTGCTTGTACTTAGCATTGGCTCTGTCCAAGATGTCATGAACCTGTTGGTGGATGTATTGAATGCACTCAATAAAGTTGTTTGCCTTGTCAGCCTCAGACTGGACATGAGCTGAATCTTCCTGAGTAGTCGCAAATGGCATGGCTACGTCAATAGGACATAATGGTTGTAATCCCAAGCCCACCTAAAAGGTGTTGTGGCTGGTTGAGCTATGGAGAGCTCGGTTGTAGATGTGTTGGACATAGGGGAGGCTCTCATCCCATGTGCGTGGATTCTTTGAGTTGTACATGCGCAAAATGTGTATGATCATCCGGTTGATGACCTTTGTCTGGCCATCAATTTGTGGATGGAATGTTGTTGACTTGGTGAGCTTGGTGTCCATCATCGACCAAAGGCTGGACCAAAATGTAATGAGGAACCTGCTGTCTTGATCTGGGATGATAGACTGTGGGATCCCAAAGTGCAACCACACTCGTTCAAAGAAGAGTTTAGCAGTGGATTCTGTTGTGATATTCTTCTTGCAGGCCATCATAATGGACAACTTTGAGAATCTGTCTACGACTAAAAAATCATAGTCATTGCCATGATTAGTAGAAGGAAGGCCTGACATGTAATCCATGGAGATGGATTCCCAAGGTCGACTAGGGGTAGGTAGCGGAGTATAGAGGCCTTGCTTCTTGATGGTCGATTTGGCAATGATGCAAGCAGTGTAGGACTTTATGTACTTCCCGACATCATGTCGAAGGTTCGACCAATAGAAATACTTTTGCATTATTGCCACAGTTTTCTCGACCCCAAAATGCTTAGTGACCCGACTATAGTGCGCCTCCCAAATCATCTCGGCATGCTCACTTGAAGAAACATAAAGGTGTCCTAGGTGACATAGCAGGGCATCGTGGAGGTGAAAATTGGGAACTTTCTTGCCCTCTAAGAGTTTATTGTATGTGTGGCCGAATTCTAGATCACTTTTGTAGAGAAGCGACCAATCAGAAGTCTCGTGCCCACAAGAGTTGAGCACAGTGGTTAGTGCCACGATAAGTGGTCGGCTGAGGCAGTCTGCAACATTATTGGTGTTGCCTTTCTTGTACTTAATGTTCAAATGAAATTGTTGCAGGTATGTGGACCACTTCTGATGGCGATCGGTCTGCAACTTCCCTTGTGTCTGTATGAATTGCAGGGGTCAGTGGTCTGTGTGGATGACTCTTTCCTTTCCCAAAATGTAATTCTTCCATTGTCGGCAAGCCTGCACAATGTAATACATTTCTTTTTTATAAGTGGGATACGTTCGGATTGTGTCGGAAAGTGTCTCACTGTGATATGCCATTGGATGCCCCTGTTGAGTAAGGACTGCCCCAATAACATATTTAAAGGCATATGTCTCGATCTCAAATGGTTGTTGCAAGTCTGGTAATGTGAGCACTAGTGCAAAGCAGAGGCGATGCTTCAACTCTCCGAACGCCTTCTGTTGAGACTCAGACCAAAATAATTTTTCTTTCTCTCCTCCCTTCATGACTTGACTCAAGGGCCAAGTGATATGAGAGAATCCCAACACGAACTTGCGGTAGAAATTGGCAAGACCCAAGAAGATGTAGAGCTCTGTTAGGGTGGTTGGGGCTGGCCAATATTGAATGAATTGGATCTTCGCTGGATCCACATGCACCCCCCGCTCATCAATAATTTATCCCAGATATTGAACCTGGGTCATGCCAAAAGTGCATTTCTCCAAATTGGCACACAACTTGTGTTGCTGCAATGTTTGGAGGACCTATCGGATGTGGTGGAGGTGTTCTTCCCAAGTCTGGTTGAAGATCAGAATATCATCCAAGTACACCACTACAAACGAGTTTTTGAATGGCTGCAAGATGTCGTCCATTATCCTCATAAAGGTTGCAGGGGAATTCGTCAACCCAAAAGGCATGACCATCCATTCGAAAAGGCCCTCCTTGTATTTGAAGGAAGTCTTCGACACATCAGAGGGTTCGATTGGTATCTGGTGATACCCAGACTTCAAGTCGATCTTGTTGAATTATTTTTCCCCCATTGAGTTGGTCCAGAAGGTCATCAATCTGTGGGATCGGGTACCTATTCCGGACAGTGATCTTGTTCAACGCTCGATAGTCAATGCAGAGTCTCCAAATCCCATCCTTCTTTTGCACCAACACGATCAGGCTCCCACTGGGCAATGAAATCGGTGGGATGTGACCTTTCTACAACAACTCCTGAATCTTCCTCTTGATTTCTTCATTCTCCAGAATAGAGCACTGATATATTGGTCCATTGGGCAGCGATGCACCGGGGTTCAGATCGATGGGGTGCTTGACCTGACAGTGTAGAGGCAGCCCTGTGGTGGAGGTGAATATGTCCTCGTACTCCTCCATGACCTTATCCATCTGTTTTTGTCATGCATAGGGGTCCTATCTGGAGGTCATGGAAAAAATCTTCTTCTTGCCCTGAGGGTGGATCATCAGGAAAAACAATTTCCTAGTTTTGGAAATGAGCTTACTGCATTGTTTTTCAATAACCAAAGAGATGGCGATAGGCGGTGCTATCTCCAGTATCCTATACAACTTATTTCCCAAAGTAATAATAATAACACGAGGCCTAGACTCATGCATAACATGTCGCTTCCACAAGTACATTTGGCTTAATAATTCATAAGAAACATCAAGAGGAGCAATGTCACATAATACCTCATCCATGAAGGGCTTGATGCTATAGGGAAGGCGACATTGTTGGATGATGCGGAGGTCCCGTCCTTGGTGCATCTACCCGATGGTGTATGGTTGTGGGTGTGTTGAGGCCGGAAATATCAACCACTTCACGAACTCTAATGAGATGAGGTTCTTCTGGCTCCCGCTGTCGACAATGAACTACAACGGGGAACCCTTTACCCACATCTTGGAATGGAAGAGGCCCTCCACATTCTCTGAATATTTTGGTTCCTCCTTCTGGATCTTTGTGGTGGCAACATTGGTGTTGGGATATGCATCAATAATATGCTTCCCCCTATCATTCCCTTTGTTGGGTTCCGATTCAAAGTAAGAGAATGCATCCAATTCAGAAGCCTTCAACTTGGCTACTAGTGACTGCTTGGTTTGACACTCACTTGTGTTGTGAGTGGAGCTCTGATAGAACTCACACCACTTCCCTGTGTCCTTTTTTGGCTTCATGGTGTTGTTATTTGCTTGAGGCTTTGGTAGGTTTTCCTGGGCCTCCCCACCTTGGCTTGGTCCTTTGTTCGGTGGTTTGGGGGTACCTTTCCCTTGCTTCTGATTCACAGACACAAAGTCTCACTTCTTCTGTTTGAACTTCTGCTCAATCTTGGAAACATACCGGTATGTCGCACCAAGCAAGGAGATGTCGAGGAAATGCATTTCCTTTTGAATGTATCTATGAAGACAATTGCGGTACTTTAACACCAAATGCTTCTCTGAATATTTGATACCCAACTTTGTGCGTAGGGTATGAAACAAATTCGTTAGCTCATGTACATCTTGGTCCCTTTGTTGCTACAGCGTAATCCATTGTATGTATTTTTCCTCATAGCTCCCCACAGGATAATATTGTTCCTTGATGGCATCTCGGAAATAATTCCAAGTGGGTGTGACTAAGAATAGAGAGGGTTACCCCTCGCCCTGTTTCTCCCAATAGGTTTCCCACCAGTCCTTGACATGGGGGGTGACTTTGAGGAGTGAAAAAATAATCCTTTCTCGGTCAAAAAAGTCATGAACCGAGAAATATCCTTCTAAAAGATGAAACCATCTATCTATGAGATCTGCATCTATTTGGCCCTCAAATATGGGAATTCCAAAGTTTACTTGTGCCTTAAAAAGAGTGGCACCTCTAGAGTGGCTGCTGGATGTAAATGCACTGTCAGTGGGCAGCCATTGAAGGACCTGGGAAAAGTTTTCCATCATCGCGTTCCTTTGTTTCTCGAAGACCTCTTCAAGCAATATTTTGATAGGATATTCTTCTCCCTCATCTTTATTCTCATCCCCCATGGGCGGCCGTCAGGTTTTGCGAGGCTGATCTTGCAAAGGTTCAACCAACTCGATCCCTAACTCCTTATACCCTGACCTCGTTGGGGATATGCAAAGAAGGATCGAGAAAGAGCAGACCGCTCTGATACCACTAATCCAGATTTATGCAGGAACACAATGAAATATATAAATACACATAAACGCAGAGATGCAACAGAAATAAAACTTCATTTCATTAATAACAAATGACTGAAATATGCTTAGAGACAGAATGAAAATAAACTAGTTACGGCGCTGGTAGTTTATCTCTGAGAAGAGATGTTGCAGCTATTGGCCTCTGAATTATGTTACAATAATGCTACAAGGACTACTTATTATTGAGAAACAATGGAAAACCCTAAACATCCAAAAACCTAACCCTAGGATATGAAACGCCAAGACTATGGGCCCCATTCAGGTAAATTGGTACATCAACTTTTCGGGGACATAACTTTGGTATACGATCTTCGTTTGACGCACTCAATACCTCGTTAGAAAGATCTATCCGAGGAATACAATTTTTTTGTAAGAAACATTTAATGAAATTCCATCCTGCTCCCTGTTTTCCCAAAAAACGTCGTTTAGGGCCTCAAAACGGCTCTGGAAGTTCAGGACCCAAAAAAACTGCTAAAAATAGTAAACTGTGCGGAAACTGAAAAACTGAAAGAAGCAATGGTGGGTGTTCAAGTGGAATAGGTGGGTGGACACCAATATCCACCTGGATCATTGTTTTTCTTCTTTTCTCTTCTGATAACTTCTATGGCACACATAAATTCTTCTCGGTAGTCAACTTCTGCCTCTTCAATTTCTTTTTCGACTTCTTCATATTCTTCTTCGGATTCTTCGTATTCTTCTTCAGAGTCTTATTTATCAGAGTATTCTACTGCCATGAATAGAACTCTTCATGTCTCACTGTCACTGACTTCATCTTCATCTGATGATGAGATGTCTTCTTTGGTGCATAATCGTTTCTTGAAAACTTTCTTTGTAGTTATTTTTCCTTTTGAGTAACCTTCATCATTTCTCTTTTTCTTATGAGGAAATTTGTTAGAAAAATGATCAATACCATCACAATTAAAATAATTTAAAGGAATCTTACCTCTATACCTACTGTTGGTTCCCTTTTTCGGTCTTTTGACTAAGTTGGCCACTTCTTCATCATCTTCTGAGACGTCATTGTTGTTGATATTTTCTTCTTGTTGCTTTTCCTTTTTATTTGATCTTTTGGATTCTTTGAAAGTTGTTTCTTTTACATCTGGATTGTCTTGTTCAGTTCTCATTTCATATGCTGTGAAGATTCCATGCAATTCATCTATTCTTATTGAGTTTAGATCCGATCTTTCTTCTAATTCTTATATCTTAGGGCCAAATATCATAGGAAGAGATCTTAGTACCTTTTGAACAATTACAGATTCTTCGATTTCTTCTCCAAATCCTATGATTGCATTCATTATTTCATCGACTTGTAAGAATTAGGATGAAATATTCTCATCTTCCTTCATCTTTAGTTGTCCGAACTGACATCTGTAAGTTTGATGCTTTGTTGCTTTGAATTTTGAATCTCCTTCATAAATATTTCGAAGCTTGTCCCAAATCTCTTTAGCGGATTTACAATGTGAAATTTTGGTGAATACCGTTTCATTGACACCATTTAGAAGTGCATTTGTGGCTTTGGAATTATTCTGACTGAGTTTCACTGCTTTGTCATTTGTTGGTGGAACTGTTGGTGTTGTTTATCCATCTACAATTGATTTCCAAATTTCAAATCCCTATGCCTGTATATATGTCTTCATCCTTATGCTCCAAAAGGTATACTTATATCCATCAAAATGTGGTATTCCATTTTTATACAAGTTGTTTCTCTCCATGATCTACCTTTCAGTGGTTAAATTGATTTCTAAAGGAACCTTCTCTGATACCAATTGTTGGATTGCTGAGGGGGGGGGGTGAATCAGTAAGAGAGCAATTATAATCCTTTTTAAACCAAATAATCCAAGTGTTATATAAATGTAGAATTATCATCCAATAATGAGCAATGAAAAAATGAACAATCATACACATACACAGTACACTAGTGTTTTACGTGGAAACCCAAAGTGGGAGAAAACCACATAATGTTTTTTATTATATGTCTTGAAGAATTACATTCATTGGAAACACCAACTTCCTTTGTTTTCTAGATGCAACTAGAAGGAGGCTCCAACCCCCTAGTTTCTCAGGCTACAACCTGAGGGAAGCTCCAACTCCCCATTTCTCTGGCTACAACCAGAACGAGGCTACAACCCCCTATGTTCTCTGGCTACAACCGAAAGGTGGCTACAACCATCTGTCCTTTACCCGTCCAACCACCATGAAGTAGAAGTAGAATGATGGAACCACGTCACACTATCATTGTGAGATATACTCTTGTAAACCTGTACCAATAAACCCAAACCATGCATCAACCTGTACCTCAACCTGTACCATAAACAAGTGTATCAACCATGCACCAACCTGTACCAAACAACTTGTAATCAACCTGTACCATAAACAAGTGCAACCAACCATGTACCAATTATTTACCAATCATGTGTCAACTACTCATCAACTATGACTCATCAATATGTATCAACATCATCAACTATACACCTCATGTATGTGCCAACTCATCAACTACTTGTCTCAACCATGTACCCAACTTGTACCTCAACCAAAAGCCCTCATCAATTTCATCATCCAAATATGATTTTTAACTCTCTAATATACATGGTGTATATTATCACATACCTGCAAACCTTCCTTAACTTTAACAACAAGAGACTAGCATTTTCATCAAACTTTTCTTTAGTCTCACATGACTAGTTTTGGATTAGTCAACAATCCTAAATTGAAATAATCATAACTTTGTACCTGTAATGAATAAATATATGAAACTAATACACAATGTTCTTCAGTGTGTTTTATGAAATTCCTCCAGGTGTCACTACTTGGAACCTCTCAGAAAAGGATTTATAGCAAAAATGGCATACCTTGTTGAATTCTGACTTATTCTAAAGAGTGACCTTGTAGAGTGTGCCCCACACTGAATATTTGTTGAATCGATATGAAAATGTTACACAGAATAATAGAGATTGTAATATAACCAAAAATTTTTGTCTTACTTAATTTGGATATGTTATGAATAAGTTATGACGTTTTTACCCGAAACACCTGTTTTAGACTAGTTTCAGGACTAGCCACAAACCCTATTTTCCACGGAGTGTAACTCCACAAATACAACGACCCACAAGATGAAATTTTTACCATAGATACTTGGATATGTTTACTCAATGTTATATCAATTTCACGGTCTGAATCATTCTATAAAATTTTTTTTTGTGAAAATGGTGAGATGACTTATAAATAACATACCTTAGAAAGCATCATCAAAAGAATTTATCCTTCCTTGAATTCCGACCTTCTTTTCTTCACCTTCCCTCAAAAATTCGGCTTAGATATCCTTTGGTTACCTCAGAAACCTATAGATATTCAATATTCTCAAGTGTGATCTAAAATTAGAGAGCCTTGACTCTTATTTATACTCTCCAAGTAGCTTCCTTAAAAGCATCTTCTAGGTCACTTTGTCCACTTTCCTTATTTTAGGGTTAATCCACTTCTAATTTCTCCATTAAATTTATTTTGTATTCACTTTGAATTATGGTACAATCATCACTTCACTTTATTATTTACCTTCTAAAATCTCTTAAACCACTTTGACTACTTTGACTTTTTGGGGCTTCTAGATGACATATGAGGGTCCTCCAACTTCGTAAGGCCATAACTCTCAAACCATGAGGATTTATGTGACATTCCACATACCAACAGAAATGGAATGACATATAATATCCATATAGAATAGTATTACCTGCAAGTATATCAAAACTCATACCATTATCCATCAAACAAACTTGGGTCCATTACCCAAACCTGGGTTCTCCAACTTCTCATGTCCATAACTCTCTAGCCGTGAGGAGTTATGCGACATTCCACATACCACCAGAAATGGAATGAAAAGAACTATCCACATAGGATAGTTTCACTGACAAATTCATTGACCTTCATCTCATTATTCCACAAATAATCATGGGTTATCTAACCATACTTCCAGAATAACTCAATCCGCAAAGCGTCTTCCCGTGAGGGCTTTCACCATAAGGGGACCACTTTGGAGTTCATCCTTTGTGATATAGAGATTTATTCAAGGGTTGACATCAATGAAAACCAACCTTAATCAACAATATCCCCCTTTGGCATTGATGGAAACACTCTGATGCAAAACTGAAATTATGTCATGCAATACTTAAGTCATATCACTCATGCTCCCCATGGAAACATGCCTCTGTCCTCTGCATCTCTATGACCATTTCTCCCCTGGAACCATAGATTTTTCCTTTGCATCTAATGAATCTCTCCCCCTTTGTTATCAATGGAAAATGTATATATTCATCCGGGGCTGCTCCCCCTGACTGAATCATCCTCTTTATGGTTCTTTCTTGTGTACATCTAAGACATATAAGATAATCATTCAGAATCATTCATTTTGGAGTAGAAATAACTTCGAGTGTCTGGTGAAGATACTTAAAGGCTTCCTATGGAAGTGGTTTTGTAAATATGTTCGCCACTTGTTCTTTTGTGCCCACATACTCAACTATGATGTTCTTTTATGCAACCTACTCCCGTAGAAAGTGATACTTGATTGGAATGTGTTTTGTCTTGGAGTGCATTGTCGAGTTCTTTGAGATACTGATGGCGCTTTTATTATAACAATATATTGTAATGGGCTCATCATACTCAACCTGTGTACAACATGATGCTGCTGCAATATACTCTGCCTTGGTTGTAGGTAATGATATTGATGATTGTTTCTTGCTTAGCCATGATACTAAACACTCACCCAAGTAGAACGTTGCTCCATTGTTGCTTCGTTGGTCATCAATACAACTTGCCCAATCTGCATCTATGTAGGCAATAAGTGATAGATCCTTTCCTTTTGGATACCATAATCCAAACTCTTCTGCTCCTTTGAGATATCTAAAAATCCTCTTCTTCGTTAATACATATGATTTCTTTGGTGCTTCTTGAAATTGTGCCACTTGTCCAACTGCCTGCATTGCATCTGGTATGGATGTTGTCACATATAGTAGGCTGCCAATCATTGACCTGTAATTCCTCTGATATGTAGACTTTGAATCATCACATTTTCTCAACTTGCAACTGGTTTGCATGGGAGTGATAATTGGTTTGCAATCTTCCATTCCGAACATTTTTAGCATTTTTTTGATATACTTGGTTTGAGAAATAAAAATTCCTTGGTTGATTTGACGTATCTAAAGTCCCAAAAAGAAGGATAGTTCTCCAAGTAATGACATTTCAAATTCATTCTTCATATCCTTTGCAAATTTCTGGCTTAACGTGTCATCATCACTGCCAAAAAAAAATAATATCATCAACATAAACTTCAATTAATAAAATATTACCTTGACTTACCTTGATGTAGAGGTTTTTGTATACACTTCCTTTTCTGAACCATGCTTGATGTAGATACTTATCTAGTCTAGAGTACCATGCTCTAGGAGCATGTTTTAGACCATACAAGGCCTTATTTAATTTACACACATAATCTGCATTCTCTGACAACTGAAATCCTTCTGGTTGTTCAATGTAGAATTATTCTTCAAGTTCCCCATTCAGAAAATATGATTTTACGTCCATCTGATACACTTTTATATTTTTGGAGCATGCATAAGCTAAAAGAAAACAGATTGCTTCCATTCTGGCAACTGGGGAAAATTTCTCTTCAAAGTCGATTCCTTCAATCTGTGCATGTCCTTTACATACCAATCTATATTTGTTCTTTGTAACCTGTCCATCTTCATTCAATTTATTCCTGAAAACCCATTTTGTGTCGATCACATTCTTATTCTTTTGTCTTGGAACCAATTCCCAAGTGTCATTTTTCTCTATTTGATCCAATTATTCATCCATGGCCTTATTCCAAAATACATCCTTGTTGGCTTCTTCAAAACAGTTTGGTTCAATTGTACATAAGAGTGCTAGGTGTGTTTGTTCTTGTGAATAGATTCTTCTTCTAGTCTCAACTCCTGCCTCTTTGTTTCTGATAATCTGATCTGAAGTATGATTCTTCTGTACTCGTCTGCTAGGTGTCTTTGGAGACACTTGCCGAACTTGCTCTTTTGCTTCTGTTGGATTCTCTTCATCTTCCTCTTCTACTTCTTTTTCATATTCTGATTCTTTTTTGAAAGGTTGTTCCATTGATTCATTTTCTTCTTCCTTTTATTCTGGTCTGCCTGTTTCATCAATTGTTACGTTGATGCTTTCCACAACTTTGTTCAATCTCAGATTGTAACACTTGTATTCTTTCCTTGTACTTAAGTAACCAAAAAGTACTCCTTTGTCCACGTGAGAGTCAAACTTTCCCATTTTTCCATCTTCTCTTTTGATGTAGCATTTTCTTCCAAAAACTCCGAAGTGCTTCACATTTGCTGATCTTCCTTCCCATAGCTCGTAGGGATTTTTGTCAGTTTTGTTTCTAAGCATTACTCTGTTTTGAATGTGAACTGTTGTATGCACTGCCTGTGTCCAAAATATATCTGTCAATTTGGAATCCATTAGCATTGTTCGAGCCATTTCCTGTATTGTCCTGTTCTTTCTTTGAACAACTCCATTCTGTTGAGGTGTCCTAGCAATGGAGAATTGCCTTTTTATTCCATGACTGTTGCAGTAGTCCATAAATTCTTTGAAGTGAACTCTCCTCCATTATCAGATCTCAAGAATTTGATTTTTGAATCTATTTCATTTTCAACTATTTCCTTGTAGATCTTGAAGTTTTCAAAATCTTCTGACTTATTCCTGAGAAAGCAAATTGCAGTCATTCTTGTATAATCATCAACTAATAACATAACGTATTTCTCACCTTTTAAACCCTTTGTTGTAGTTGGTCCAACTAGATCAGTATGCACAATTTCTAGTGGTCTTGTCATTGAATATTCCTTTGATTTGAACCTGGTCTTTGTTTGCTTTCCTTGTTGACAATGCTTGCATAAAGTGTTGGTTGGTTTCGTGATTTGGGGCATTTCTCTGACTGCTTCTCTTTTCCTGACTTTGACAAGGTTATCAAAATGTACGTGACTCATTCTTTTGTGCCATAGCCAACTTTCATCTTCCTTTTCTAGACAACACTTTTCATTTCCAATTTCACTTAACACATATATGTTGCTTGAAGTTCTTGCAGTTGTAGCAATCAATTTTCCCAAACCTTCTTTTCTTATCTCGCACTTTTGTGAATCAAAAGTAACTTTATGACCTTGGTCACACATTTGACTCACACTTAGAAGATTATGTTTCATATCTTCTACTAGTAGAACATTTTCTACCTTTGTAT
>ML791405.1:189241-206453 GCA_009831015.1 Picea engelmannii
TCAGCCACATTTATTTTCAACAAAGGATCTAAACTCCTTGAAATTTTCAAATATAAGGTTCTTGTTCTTCAGAAAATAGACCCATGTGAAACGAGATAAATCATCAATGAAGGTCAAAATATACCTTGCACTTTCCAATGAAGGTAGATTGATGCAACATACATCACTATGAACCATATCCGGTAGGTTTTTTTTCTCCCCATGCTTTTCCAGTGTTGAAAGGTTCCTGATGATGCTTTCCAAGTACACATACCTTACAGACTCCTTCAAGGGAAACACTTTAAGTAGACCAGCAACCATGTTCTAAGTTGTCAGTGCCTGCAATATACTTCGAAAATTCAGGTGTCCGAGTCACTCATGCCAAATTCGACTTCACTCATCAATGTGAGCAATAAGGGCAGTTGGTTCACTGTCGGTTCAAGCCATGTCACATAATTTATATAAATTTTCCTTCGGGTCAAGAATCCCTTCGACGACAATCTAATTCCTTTTCTTCGAGTCATGTACATAGAATCGATCTTGTGAAAATTCCACAATATTACATGTTTATGTTAACTGAGCAACAAACAACAGATTGGCACTGAGGTTTGGCACATGATATGCATCAAAATGTTTCCCATTTCAACAAGTAACATCACCCTGACTAGCAACAACCAGAGTGAAATCATCAACAACATAGATTTTATTCTCCTTAGCTTCATCCAACCACATGAACACGAAGGTCTCCTTATCCATGTGATGAGTGCACCTAGAGTCAATACCCATTCGTTCTGCATAGAATGAGACAATAAGGCATGAGAAGTTCCAACTTGGAAGGTAAAATTATCAGCAGGTCAACGAACAACTGACATGTCTCCTTCAAGGAGTTTAACCTTCTCCTCTAAATCATCTCTCTTCTTATACCATAATTTCTCCACATGTCCATTCTTACCAAAGTACTAACATGTATTCTTCTTTCAACTTTGTTGGGGGGCATCTATCTTTCCCTTAGGTTTATGGTCATTGCATCAAGGTCTTTGTGTAGAGGTATCAATGCATGCTCTATCCTTGGGATCCATCTTTCTCTTTCCCTTGAGCAATTAGGCTTGACGTTTACCACCAAGCTTGCCTTCTTCAAGAAATTTATGTTGATCAGTAATCAAAAGACCACAAAAATATTCAAAGGTGTAATCCTTACCATCTTCCATGTGTGATTTCCAGTTGGTGTGAAAATTTGACACAAACACATTGAATGGTGTTCTCAAATTCATCAGGACAGGATCGATGAATTGTCCATCCATCTTATGATATTTATCTCTTCATTCACTCAATTTCAACTGGATTTCTTTGACACGTGCCAAATAGTCCTCTATTCTATCAAAAGAATGAGGATTGAGAGAGATCAAATGTTTCTCTAACTGCATGACATGGCTTTTGTCAACTTGGTCAAACAACGACTTCAACTTCCTCCATAATTAATGAGGGCAGTTGATTCCATTAAGGTGAAACTAAATCTCCCATGATATTAGGTCATGGTGACCCCTACAACCTCATCCTTCTTGCCATCAACAACGAACTTTGCCTAATATTATATTAGATCTAGAATTCCAATCTTCATATACTACCACAATCATTGGATATTCTACGAGGTTTCCATATGTGGTGCCCATAATGCATAATTTGATCCATTCAAAACAACACAATCAATCTTTGAAGCCATCTTCGATTTTAGACATAAATTGTTATGTTCCAAAGGTTCCAATCAACAAACCATCGACCCAGAGTCAATCACACAACAGATTCAACTCAACAAGGTTTGCAGATAATAGGCAAGGTTTTAAACCATCGACTTTGATACCATGTTGAGGAATACGGTGGAACATGACATGAAACAAAAAAGACAGTACTGCAAATAATAGAAGAGGGAACAAACATTTTATAAGACCATGGTGGTGTCTAAAGACATTGTTATAACACTTAAGCAAAGCACATCGTGATAAAAAATTCACAGTGCATATTGGATATTGATATCTCCATATGATATCAACCCAATCACTTAATCTCCATGATGACAATGACCCAAGGGGTATACTATTTTTAGCCTCGATATCTAACCAAATTCCATAAAATATGGAATATCTTGTTCACATGTAAATATCTATTGTTAGAGTTGACTCCGCCAAGTCCACATTGTCGAGTTAGATTGACAATGATGCTCACCCCGACTGCCTATGCGTCCAAATTCTAGTCGATTTTTGGGTTGGTCGATCCATCGCCTGAATATCTTCAACTGTTGGTCATTTATCTGACTGATAGGCATGTCAACTACTCGAGTGACTAATGTAGAGATCTAGTCAATCGCCCAACCGACTGTATCCTAATCTAGGTCTATTGTCTGGTCAACTGAATCTAGGAGATGTGTGATGAACCATCATTGCTTGATGTTCTATTTTTTCTACATGTAGCCACTTTAACAAAATCATCTAAACTTCTTATGAATCTAGATCTCATTAAATATTAACGAAAAAACATGTAAACTACTAGCTTATTCCTAACCAACGTCTGAGAGAGGAGAGCGTTGCTACTAAATGTCCATCGGTTCCTTGAGTCGATGAATAATCTCTTCCTTCAATTCAACTTGAGTAGAGTTAGCAAGGTCATTGTTGTTTTTTGGGGATGAGAGGGAATCCCTACAAATATTAAGTGTCAAATTCCATAGCATGCTACATTTAGCCTCCAAGATATCAAGCCTGTATTTTTTGTGGACTAGTAAGTTCATGATAGTTTCATGTTGAGAGACATTGGTGCCCATTCTCGTGCACCTTAGCTATTATAGAAAACATATAAGTCCTATTATACGATATATATTCCTACAAACCAAGCTTTGCAAAGAAAGAAAATACATGTGCAAATATTTCGACCCAAGGAGACTAAGGAGTAGGCTATATGCATCATGCATAGTGAAGTAATAGAGTTGAGGCCTTTAATCTGAAAATCCTTACAATTTACACTACATATAATTGTCTAGTAACAAATAACACCAAGAAAACTAACCAGGCTATGAGCTTTGGATCAAACAAGCCAAAATATGCATATATTAGGGCCAACACAAAGACCTCAACCCAAGAGAACAAGGAAGGAGGTAACAAACACCATACGAATCCACAAAGTGTTGATAGGGACAAACCCCTTGACTAAGTTTCCTTACTCTTAACATTGCAAATGGATGTTTTGTAGCATCCATGGACCCAAGTTGGGAAATGCCACAACAAAATTCCAAAATTTGATACCATTTAATTTACTGATAATGCTTTGCATAGGAGTAAAATTATGCAAACTAACAACAAATTTATACATGCAACATATACAGGAAAAACCCATAACATAAAAAAACATAAATAATGACACACCATTTATAATAAACACATAAGAGACATTTATCTTATGAATAAACCACCAAATGCATGCAGACCTGTTGAGATCAATTCCCTCTTCCAAAATTTTTGTCCCCTTCTCTATTTTCCCAGTTTCTTTTGTCCATTTCTTTTCCTTCTTCTATACTTACCCAAATTTCCCTTTTATTTTCTCCCTTTTATTCTCCCTTTCTAGTTACTACACTTAGTCATTTTTCTGAAAACGATGGGTTTGCGGACCCTCTTCTCCATCAATACTTCCACATCATGAGTTCGATCGACCACCACATTATCCTATACTTATTTGTTTCTGCAGTCGCGGGTTCCCAGGTTCAATATTTCATATCCCATATTCCGAGAGATACATTTTTCATCCAAGAGATCCGCGACCTACATTTTGAATATTGAACTCCCCCAGCTCCTAAGTATCTCACCTCTCCTATATTGAGTCTGACCGATCGCATTAAAACACTTAGTCAATTTTCAACCTTTCACAATCGCGGGTTCCCGGGTTGGTGGGTTCACAAAATTCCCAAATCATAATTTCTCTCATCCATCCCCACCACCTTCACACCTTTCCTAATATGCATTTAGTATGGTTCAATGCTAATAACTCATCATGTAGGTCCCATAAAGATTGTCATTAATAAGCGAGGGGCTCGAAGATATTGCTTATTAAAACCACATTAAATCACGATTTGTGGAAGATTATATTATATCTCTCATGCGCTCATTTCAAATATTATCTGGATTAAAATAACGCTCTTGTCAACTTATGGCAGCAACAACTCGACAACATTTCCGTGGAGATACTTTGAACATTTTTGGGCATGAGGACCAGAAATTTCAGTGTTCTAGAGCATATTCTTACTATTCGTCCCCTTCTTCTCGTAAGGAAGTAATTTGGACATCCGAAATTTCTCGTGCAGGCTGTGTTCCTGAATTTTTTAACTCCAAGGAACCGGTTTCCTAGTGCGTTGAGAAATATATACCAAGTCATCGGATTATTCAACTTCAAGATCATTCTCTCGTCTCACTTTCACCTCAAGTGTTCCATAAAATGTTGAAACTCCCAAATCCAACACTCACCTTCAAAGGTGAATATTGCAGGGACTTCTTGAAATATCATGACAATGGCCTCGACCTCTTGCTTGAACTTTTGGAGAATCCTGTGACCATCCCTGAAGATATTACTAGGTTGCAGGTCAACTCATTCAAAAACCCCTTTCATGAAATTGCTTGGTTATTCACCAGAGTGACCGGCCAAGAAAATACTGCCAGTATTTCTCGTATCATTATTTATATCTTATATTTCAATGTCAAGGAGCAAGCTATTTTCGATTGGGGAAAATTGATTTCCTTTGAAATATCTTCCCAATTGTCACAATACAAAAAGGATAAGAAATTATTTATGGCCTCTTATTTGGTATTCATGATAACACATTGCTATAAATTTCCTAAATTGTTTATCTGCAAGAATGTGAATTGTGAATTTGACCCAGTGACATTTTGGTACCAAGCGTTATGGAGGCACAAAGCTTCCCTGCATTTTTATGAAGTTTTCAACGACTTCGTCTCGGTTTTTAAAGGATTGTTGTTTGGAAAAGATACTCCAGGAATGTCCACCCAGACAAGTAAATTCCTGGATAAAGAAGGAACCTTGTAGCAAATGGAGAATTACAATGTTATCGGGATTTTCGGTTCTAAGGAAAATCCCTCCTTCCTTCCGTGCCATATATCCAACAGAATGTTCATTACAAAAGTTGCAAGGAAATTTAATTTATGGTTACATTTTTTTCATGAGAAACGAAAAAATTAATTCATACCCTTACCTTGGAAAATTGGGGACTTTGTATTCATAAATATGAACAAAATTGATGAATTTGCAAACCACTTCCACAACCTGAATCTCAAGTATGCTGAAAATATAAAAGGGTTTGACCCTAATAGAATTTTTTTGGAACATATGTTAACAATTGGTTTTAGAAATTCATTTATCCACACTATTCTAGGAGAAGAAGAAGATAATAACTCGGGCACTCCTATTCACACTAGTAGCAACTTGGAGACAGTACTCAGTACCAATGATTTTTACAAACAGAAAGGAAAGGGTCCCAGTGAGAAGATTTCCCAGTCCCCAATTGTTACTCCCAAGACTATAACATCTTGGAGCAGTGCTCCAACATCCCACCCATCTAGAAAAGTGATCAACAATAGTTCAAGAGGAGGAGGAGACAAGAACCCCCCTCCAGGAAAAATTGAAAGCTCACATAAACTCCCTCTGAGGAAGAATATTGCACAAGAATAAGAAGAGCATTGCATTGAAAGTGACATCAACAGCTTCTCCCTCGAAGGTATGGAGCTCGAGGATAACATAGAGAAAATGTTTCCTAACATTGATCAACTGGGAGGCATGGTACACCAGAATCCTTCATTGGAAATTGTTGAGAATGAGACCTTCGATGAAGAAGAGTCATTTGTATTTCAGAGCGATGTCTTTGACATCAAATCTAGAAATTAATTATTGACAAGAGTGATGTGAAGAATAAAAAAGGGAAATCTCATTCAGAGGTTAACCTATGAAATATGCATCCTTCCCAAATTTCCAGAATCCATAAAGAAATCGACGATGCATTTGATGACTCCATTGGTGGTATCGAAGCAACAAATATAAAGTTAAAGGAAATGAATAAGGAACTAGAAGAGACTTTGATGCCTCTTCCATTTCTTTCCATCCCTTTGGAATCATTGGACCCACCACGCCCGCTGCTAAATTAAATGGATCCTCAATCTTACTCACGTCATCCAGGAGTTATGTGGAGAATAATATCAAGAAAAGAACGGAGTTGATCACAAAAGCTTGGGAAATTTCAAAGAACATGATTTATTTTGGCTCGAGGGTGCATGCCTTCCATGAGTATTTACAGGCCGACCTAAAAATTGAATAATGTTTTTAACTTGATGTCGTGGTACCCTTTGGTGTTAAATTTTCCAACATGTCAAAGCTAAAGAGAAGAGAGGAGGACCGTCCCTCTCCAATTCGGATCAAGCAGTTGAACGCTTGTTGGAAAGAAAAAATAAAGAACTTGAGTAACATCGTTCAAGCATGCAACCAAGCCATAACAAGGAGAGAATAACTATTCAAAAGGCTCACAGAGGTGGACCTATCTTGAAGCACTAAAGAATTCCAAGATCCCAAGTTGATTCTCAACTCATTGTTCCTGACAAAACAACAATTCAATGAGAAAGTTGAGATTTTTAAAGGGTTGTCAATTGAAAAATTCGATGGTATAATTGAATATGATGAGGAAGCCATACATAACTAGCTAGTGGATTACTCCGTAAAAAATCAAGATATTGAAGAAGCATTACATGGTATCTCCCTTGATCTATGAGACTTGGAGGGCGAGTTTTTCAATATTAAAATCTGGCATGAAATCAACATGGCATCAATGAAAATTTACATCGAATAATGGTTCAAGAAAGCTATCGATAATCTGACTAATGAAGGGCAAGAAGCAGTTGAGACGGTTCTTGTAACCGTTGGTGAAAATGATAAAAGGACATTAGCAAAAAAATGAAAAAATGAGAGACCATCATAGTAAGTTTATGCTAATCACATCTTTCTTTTCTTTATCAAGTCCTTCATCCAGTTATTCCACCTCTTTCACTAGAAAGGTTTAACTGAAGACTGATAACTCCTTTTGTTTCTTCTTACCAGGTCTTGTTGTTCTTCTACCGCCCACTGTCTTCCTTCTAAAATATTAATTCTTGTATTTGTTTTCTTTATGGTCCGTGAGAGCCCCAATCCTAGTCTTTAAGACAAATGCATTTACAATTTCAAATAATATGTAACAAACTATATATTTTTTAGAAATTTCAAGAGAGATATTTTGGGAACAATCTCGATTGTGCTTTGTAACCTTGTTTTCAGAGTATAACGTATTTGAGGTTGATCTATCATTATCTTTACTTGAGCTTCCCATGTGTCCACTATGTTAAAGTTCTCTTATGCATGCATATCATCTTCTTTTTATTTTTTATGTGATCAGAAATCTTTATCTTAAACTATCTTAAACTATGATGGGTATGAGGAAATTTTACTTATTTGCTTTAAATGTGTGAAGTGTGTGATTTCCCAGGAACTTTCTTTAAAAATAAAACAAAAATATTTTCCTTTTATTTTCTCGCAATATTTATGTTTCTTTGAATTACTATGATGGACTTTTGTCAAGTCACACATTTTGAATATATAAAAATCCTAAGAAAATCTAAAGAGGAGTACCACCTCTATAAAAATGCAGGGGGATTTACATCCTCGTGAGGTTTTCGTTTCGGTCTTAACGGATTCAAGCGTCAACAATACCTCAAACTTTACTCCTAGCCATTTAATCTAATGCTCATAAACTCTCAGTTGTAGGTCACCCCCAAGTTGGGGCTAAAACTCCACCAGGGAAAAGGAATCCTAAGCCATGCTAAGGTCCATTAATAACATAATAGCTCATATTATGTTGCCAACACTAGCAGACAACCTACACCTCCCAATCCCCACATGCATGTCCTACCCCAGGAAATGTGCCCCTTCTTTTCTCAACATTCCTTTGACTACCCCACTTCCCTTCTGGGGCTTCAACAACAGGTTGAACATAAAGTCTCAGAGCCCTGTAGCTGCAACTTTCTACCTTGGGAAAAAAATTCCCAACAGTTCTCTCACCTGAAGAGAATGCTCATGGGTGTGACAACCCGCTTATTCAACAACACACATGCCTGACAACCTGTCGCTTCAGCTCAAAATACCCTGGTTGCTAGTTGAAATAGCTCCAAATCTTTCCCAATGCAAGTATTGTTGATGGATGCAGAGTGGTATTGATGGTAGATGATAATACTGAGTGAACAATGATAATCGAATGATGAAAAATAAACTGAATTCCCCAAATATATGTGCATGTTCCCAACTTGACACTTGTCATTTTGGGAACTACATGGGTCCTCACATGCCCCTCCCCACATGGTGATATGTTCACACTTAAGAACTTAGGATAAATGCATATCCCATAATTTATACATTAGACTTTTAGGAATATTAAAAAAATAGTCCTTTGGGCTTAAGCCCCCTTGGCTTAGCCCCCAATCTTAGACTCTTAGCCCACCTTTCCCTTTCTAGTGGAGTTTTCCCCCCCATACTCTCTTTGTTTGGTTGGTTTGCAGCAGTGATGTATTTTCATTAATATTTTAGTGTGATTACATTTTACAAAGATAGGCTTGTTGGCCTCCTAGCATCCAGGCTCTCAAGCCTAATAACCACACATGCACTCTAGCCTCAAAACATATATACAAAGTCTATATGGCCCCAAAATATCCTGGCTCACCAGCCTATATGTAAATTTACATTTGCATTTGCAATTGGGGTTTAGTCTAGGGTTATTACATGTCTAATATAAAATAACACAAAGAAATCCAACTAAGAAGAAATAGGGTTAGAGAAAATAAACAAGTACCTGAGTCGCTTGCCCTGAAGGCTCTATTATTATTTATTGTTAGAACCAACATGCAAGAGAACCAAAGAACCAATGTACCAAACCCATGATGCGGGATCCAAAACAACAGTTTTCATGCTATCTCAATAGAATTTCTCACAGGTGACATGATATAACTGGGATCCTAGAAAATCTACCTGAATTTGCCTACCTGGAGGCTTGACACCAAAAAATATCGACTACATCACTTATTACTATATTCCATTATCCCGTAATGCTAGTGTAGCTTCATGTTAAGGAATTCAATATAGATATTTGAGTTTAAATCCCACATGCGAGAGAGGTTGGGTGTTCCCCTCGATACTCTCCATGATAACCAAATTTGGCTCACCAATTAAATATCCAAAATATTTGGAATATAATCTAGAAATCCATGTGGATAACAATAATTTTTCCTCGGAAAAAGATCATAATTTCATTATAATATAACAAAATTACATACACAGATATGAACTAGTTAATACTTAACTGCGTGCATATTCTCCAGCAAAAAGGAAACGTTGTTTATCTCCCATGGATGCATATACATACATCACTTACAAGTTCTATTAATCAATTTAGTTCCCAAAATTTTAGTAGCCTTCTATTGTAGTTCCATAATCATATGCAATCTGTCCATACATCAAAAAGTAATAAGGTCCCATCCAAATATAGAGTCTCCTCTCATTAGAGGTATTCTAGTTCCCATAGTCAAATTTCATGTCTGTCATGGAAGGGTCGATGGTAATATCCCTGTGACCCATCGAGAGTGTGTTATGTAACGTTCCATAGACCAAAGTCTAATTGTGTGGCTTCCTTGGAAATTTTTTCTTCCATTTGATTCATTTCCCTATAAATATGAGAAAAAGAGATATTGTCAAATAAACTTTTGATACGAAGTACATCCTCTAGTAGAGGAAGCAAGCAAGAGATTTGGAATCTATGTATTCCATTAGCCCAGTTGATGATAACTAAAGAATCTCCAAAGACTTGTAAATCTCTACATCCCTTCTCAATTGCAAAGAGTAAGAGTAGTTTTAAGGCCATGAGTTCGGAGTAATTATTTGTGCCAGCCCCCAATCCCTCTTTGAGAGAAAAATAATGATATTGTGAGAGATACAGGCAACCACCCCCCCACAGTTTCTCTGATCAGACGGGGAGGCACCATCGAAGTAAGCCCACAGAATACTTATATCGAGGGTCTCCTTCCTGATAACCCTTGGACGCGCCACCGTACGCTCACCGAAGCTCGAAAAGGATTTGTAAATCCCAATGATTTTGACTGCTACCCTTTCCACTGAAAATTTTTCATCTTGAAAGATGTGGCCATTTTGGGTGATCCCGATTCCCCAAACGATAATGAAGGGGAAGGCATGAAGCTCCTCTTGTACACAACCCATCAATTAGGCCTTTAAGGCTAGTTCAAAGGTATTTCCTTGCTAGTCTGAGAGAGTGGGCATCTATTCCCCTACAAAATCCCAGACTTCCCTGACAAAAGGACAATGTAAAAAAAGATGGTCCACTGTTTCTAAATGTGATTTGCAGAGAGCACAACGTCCTAGATCGAAGAAGAGGCCCCTTTGTAGGTTGTCCCAGGTGGGAATTTTATTTGCCAGAATCGACCAGACTAAAAGTTTCCCCTTCGTTGGGAAGGACTGATTCCAAATCTTACGCCACCACCAAAGAGGTTATTTTGGTGAAGATCCATTGTTAACTTTAAATATCTAGAATGGGGAGTGTATTCGCCATCCCCTACACCATCCCAAAGTAATTATTTGTCTCTATCAACCGGACATATTGAGGCTTCCCGAAGGTTCTTTGTGTATCTATTCCAATAAACCAAGTCATCCTCTAGGAGTCCAAGCCTATGCCCCGCCATCCAACCTTGGTGCCACATATTTGTAGTAAGAGGATTGCCCACCTATGCCAGATGGAAGAAGCCTCTCAACGCCAATATTTTCCTTAATACTTCAGGAAGGATATGTCTGAGCTCACACCCGGGCCATGGATCCAGGCCAAGACGCACCAAGCGTCCAAAACCCACTCTCCACACCAATCCCATCCCCACTAGATCAAAATCCTTAATAAAAGCCTTACAAATAATAGAAATCCCCGCCGAAGACTTGTTTTTAGATCGAACCCAATCTATAATTGATAGTGGAGCAATATATTTCTGGTGGATTACCTGGGTCCAGAGACTAGAAGTCTTTATCAATCGCCAAGATCATTTTTCCGCAAGAGCTTTAGAGAAGAAGAAAATATTCTTCAGGCCCCAGCCACCTATGGCCTTTGGATTCGCAATCCGATCGCATCTTACCTAGGGTAAAACTTTTTTGTCCTTATTGCCTTGCCATAGATATGTGAAACATAATTTTCTCATCTTTTCCAGAATGCCTTTGGGAATCCAGGCTAAAGACATCTAGTAAACCAGAATGGCTTCTAATACCGACTTTACCAGGACTAACCACCCAACCATAGAAAGCCATCGATGGATCCAACATTTAAGCTTTTTTTCTAGTTTTGCAATAAGCCACCACCAATGAAACTTCCTACAACCATTTGGTTTCAATTGAAAACCGATGTATTTCAACCCTTCATCAAGATCAAAGACTTGAAAGGGAAGTCTCTCTGCAATGTATTGTGTTTCCTTTGCATCTAGTGAAGAGAATGTGATACTTGACTTTTGTGCATTTATTTCCATGCCAGTGGCTTGTTTGAAGAGTAAAAGTCCTTCACACAATTTTTCAATATCCTGTCTTGAGCCATCACAGAAAATTAATATGTCATCCACAAAGAGTAAGTGAGAGATGTATAAGCCCTAAGAAATTTTGATGCCTCTGAAGCTTCAAACAGACTTGGCTTCGATCAAGTAACAACTAAGACACTCCGTGACCAGAAGAAAAAGAAGTAGAGACAAGGGGAAACCCTGTCGAATCCCCCTTTCCACTTTGAAAAGGGGGTGGTTGAGCCATTGATCATGAGAGAGAAGGATACTGAGGATACACATGCCATAATCCAATTTGTGAAAGCTACTCCAAATCCAAGATGAATTAACAACATGCGTATATAAAGCCAGTTTACCCTATCGAAAGCCTTTGAGAGATCAATTTTTATCACTGCACCTTTGAGTTTCTTAATTTTCATGTTGTGTAGACCTTCCTGTGCCACCCCAATGGCTTCATGAATTTGTATGCCTTTCAGAAACCCAAATTGCTCACCAGAGATGTGTCGTGAAAGAATATCTTTTAAACAGAGGTTAATGACTTTTGAGATAATCTTGTAGATACAATTGCAGAGGGAGATCAGACGAAAATCATCAAAAGTGGCTGGATTATCAGATTTGGGGATTAAAGCGATGAAGGTGGCATTTAGAGGTTCGTGAATAGGCCCATTTTTCCTAGAATCCTCCACTACTTTTAGAATATCATTTCCCAACAAATCAAAGAAACCCAAAAAGAATTCAATCGGCCATCCATCTGGACCTAGACTCTTCCCTTTCTGGAAGGATTCATGACTGCTAGTAATTTTTGTTCAGTGACCTGATCCATTAAGGACTCCCTATCGTCATCCTCCACAAATCGTGGGAAGAATCTGGCTGCTTTCACAATTTCCCCGATTGTAGAGCCCGATTGTGCCTTGAACAGATCTTTAAAATGAGAAATCCCTAAAGATGAAATCCCTTCAAAGGTGTTGACCAGTTGGCCATCCCTTTGAGTGAGACCCCAAATGGTATTATTCAATTTCCTGCCCTTAGAAAAAGAATGGAAGAATTTTATGTTCTCATCCCCATAAGCGAGCCAAATAACCTGAATTTTTAGCCTTTTTGCCAAAATAGTTCTCCTTCGAAGTTCCACTTGAACAAGCTCTTCCCTATCTTCCCTAGCACTAAAGCCAATATCAAGGTCAGTCTGCCAGTCCAAAATCTTTTTTTCAAGAGAGAGAAGCTCCTGATCTTCTTTTACTTTTTTCTCATGCACCCAAGAGATGGTAGCCTGTTTAACTTTCTTTAGGTTGTCCATAAAAATAATTACAGCATGCGTGTTATGAAGTGGTCCTATAGGAATCCACAGATTCCGTATTAAGGACTGATACTCGGGATACTTTAGCCAACCTTCGAAGAATTTGAAGGGGTTGGGTGTACGATGGGCTCTGCCACTTAGTTCCAAAACAATCGAGTTGTGATCCGATTCTCCACCGCTAGTGACCCATTGATGAGCAAGGCCCAAGGAGTCCACTAGATCCTCCGTCAATAGGAAGCGATCCAAGCGTTTTGCAAATCTAGCATCACCAGTCCTCAAATTCCACTCAGTTGGTTGTAATTTAACCAGAAATGGATCCATCAATCCAAAATAATCAAGATAGTGCGTGAAATAGTCAGTCAAGGGGTCCAGAGTCGAACGGGGGCCCCAAACCTCTGTCGCTCCCAAGAAAAAATTTAGGTCCCCACCCATGATAACCCCTCGCTCAGAAATCCAAGGGAAAAAGGCTAGATAATCCCAGTAACATTTTCGCTCAGCATAGGGACCGTAAAGATTAATGAGCACCAAGGCGCGCCCTAACTCCTCAAAGAACAAATTGAGGCCAATGCCTGAGTCAAAGCCCCAAACACTATCACATCTACAACTCTTGTGTCTCCAACCTGTGGCAAGACCCCTAGAGTGCCATTTTGCATCCACCACCACAAAAGACCAGCCGGGAAGAAGTGCTTCCAAATGATTTACCACTAACTCACTGACTCCCAAGGTTTCTTGGATAAACATTACGTCAGGGTTGTTAACATAAATCAGTCTTTTCAAAGATGATTTTTTGGCCGGGATTGCCAAACCCCTGCAGTTGAAGGAGAGAATTTTGATGAAGTAACCATCTCATGGGGTTTCTTTGCTCTAAGCACCCATTCAATGGAGGTTTGTCTTCCTAAGGCCACATCGTGTTTGGCTCGATCTTGTGCCAGAAGAATGTGTGATCGCCTGCCCCGACCCCGTGAAAAAGACAAAGCCCGAGAAAGAGATCCTGAACCAAACCCAAGTGGATCTTCCGCACCACATCCACTCAAAGCCTCAGAGAAAACAACCCTATTGCGAAGGGTATAACGGATCCTGGACACCTCAGGAGACTAGGTACTGGAGGACGATTGAAAGGAAGAAATAGAGGGAGTCCCACAAAGAGACCTAGGAGGAGAGGATAGGGGAGAATCAGTCCCCAAAGGTAAGGTTACAAAGGCATAAGTAGAACCCCCAAAACATTCAGTCGCAGGGGTCACCGATACAAAGGGGTCCCCGAATGAATAGTAATCACTTGTCACTTGACCCGAAGTAACCACAAGTGTGTTAAGCGGTGAAGGAATTAGAGCCCTAGGGGGAGAGAGGGAGAAAAAGGCCGACTTAGGTCGGGGGTGCAATAAAGGATAGGGGTGACCCAATGAAGAAGAGACGTCTTTTCCCAGTGATCCCGAAGGAAGAACCAAATCAAAAACAGATGAAGAAGCTAGAGAAAAAGAGAACTGATGCTTACCCGACACCAGAAGAGATCTTGGACAAGCCTGCAGAGAAGATTTATGAACTTTATCGAGTGTTGGGTCTCTGTCCACCAAAGAAGGACCCGCAGGGGAAAACGGTTGCCTCCTGCTGACCCTACCAGAGTCCACATTCTGGGAGATCATCGCTTGTGTACCTCTAGTGACTCTAGGGTCCGAAACCGCTCGATCCAGCCCAGGACCAATTCCATCATCCAAAGAGCCACTATACTTACCCTTGAAGGGAAGTTTGTAGTCTGCAACTCCATGCCCATAAGAATGACATATATGGCATCTGAAGGGGATACCTTCATAGTCCAAACGTTGACAAAAAGAACCGAAGGTCGTCTCAATTTTCATCTCCTTTAAAAGACCCGGATGAAGGTCCAGCTGCACTAAGATCCTGGCTACTGACATAAGCCCTGTATCTTCAAAAGAATAATAAGCCTCCAAGAAATCACCAATTCTGTTACCGATGGTCGAGAAATGAACAAAGTTCCAATATTGCATAGGAAGGCTTGGTAACCAGACCTAAACCAGAACCACATCAACTCTTTCCCGTTTGGCATCAAAAATAGGGGTCCATCACTTGAGAATAATAGGGGTGCCAGCCATTGTCCAAGTTTTAGAGAGAACCCAGGCCACATCAGAAGAGGCCTTGAAAACAAAAGAAAACCAACCCTTGGATAACAACCGAATACTGGGAAAGGATGAAATTTTTGTGCCCCATGATTTATCCACCCATGAACGAAGAAAGATAGTTCCCAACCTTTTACCTCTCATGTGCCCCACCACAACGAGTTTTGATAACTCGACCACATGGTCCATAGCTATGTCCTCGCCAAATACCAAACTGTCACGATCAGAGAGGTCCCGAGCACACTGAGAACTCCTATGAGTTGAGCGCTTTGATGTCCCAAAATCCTTCGAGCGTTCTCGACCTCCTGTCTTCACAAAACCTTTGGATCCTAGATCTGGAGGAGAAGCATTAAGGCCAAAAGCCCTACCCGGAGAAGAAGCCCTCCCGAATAAAGCACCGACCATTGTCGCAGGTTCTGGAAAGGATCCCTGATCGTTGATGAGCTATGAGGGTGAGAAATGGGCTCCAGAGTCATCCACCGCCAAATCTTTTTGTAGTGAGGCCCAACGACCAGCATCAAATATAGCCCCAGGCTCGGGTTCGATGCACTCAAATACTCCCTCTGATAGACTCGGAAGAGGGTCCAGCCCATAAACAAAACCCGACAAAGTAGTCGCCAAGGGTCCAAATGTCAGCCCACCCGAAAAAGACAAAGCAGGCAAGGTGTGAGTCCCTAGAAAAATGCCATATGTCAGAGGTAATTTCAAACCCTCCGGAATCAACTCCTTTAGTCCCAATGAATTAATGACAGGGGTGTCTGGGGCCCCAGACTCTGGTCCACCCACCGCATCTCCCGAGACTGCTTTCCCACCTAGATCCATTCTGATCCAGCCAAGACAATAAAGATGAAAAGATTCACAGAAACCCTACCCTCCAATCTTCAACCAAGCCAATCCAAAAAAAAAACTAGCTCCTACCTCGATAAACCTGTCCAAAAAACGCCACCCGCTTCCGCTCCATGCCAAGAAAGCCTAGACGATGACCCCCAGCCCTGCCGCCGACCGCCAGGCCCGACCCCCATAGAGGTTTGATCATATATCCATCACCATTTCCAAACCTTGCGCATACGCATCCCATGAGCTCCAACTTGCTCACCACCGATCATCAAACCACAAAAATATTATACCATCTCCATTCAAATTTATGCCAGGATTCACCAAAATATGCCAGTTGTCATGTGGATAAAAATATATATAAATGAATGAGTAAAATTGATTTGAGATATTTATAATTGAGAAATTAGGCCCATATATATACCCACCCAAGGGTGTCTTGTCATTAACAGACACATCCTTTAGATAAGACATGTTTTTTCATTATGATGTCCTTTACATTATTTAATTATTTATTTATATCAATTTACATATATTTGTGTTCATAACACTTTCCTATCAATACCGCTAATTTGATGCGAATGTTGTTAAGCCATGTGGGTAGTAAATGTCGATTGACATGTAATTAAACCAACCTTAGGGGAGATGTGAATGCTGTTAATCCATGTGGATAGTAAATGTTGATTGAAATGTAATTAAACCAACCTTAGGGGATGCTATATAGTGAGCACACCCCATTTTGAACATATTTACATATGATTAATTCTTTGGTCTTTTTGGCCCATAGGTCAACTTCACAATTGAGTTCTCCCTTCATGTGGAAGAAGGAGATCTTGCATATTGAGCTTGCTTCCTTTTTAGTGTGGATAATGATCATAGCTATCTCACTTTTCATTGAAAAAGATAAATCTCAAGCATGACTTTGATGATCACCACAGAATCCCCTAAAATGATCAATGATCTTAACCTTAATTCCTTAGCTAATTGGAGACCTCTCAAAAAAAAATATTAGATTATTAGGTGTTATCCCAAGACCCCATACATATCTTGCTATTGTTATTCCTCCAAAATTGTAAAGAATACCCATGATCTTGCCATCCCTATTTGAAAGAAAACAGTTAATATTATATTGAATTTAACATCTTTATTAAGTAATATGTGTGTGCTCGTACTTATACTGGTGGGTGTATGGAAATATACACAACAATGACTATATAAATTTAGGGCAATTTTGGAGAAATAAATGTCCCATTTACAATTTTTAAACTATAAATAATTAAATTAAATTGTATTAATATTTTTTTGCAATGTTAAATCTA
>ML791405.1:206599-236824 GCA_009831015.1 Picea engelmannii
TATATATATATATATATATATATATATATATATATACTATGAAATTAATAAATCTAGATTTAACATTGCAGAAAAATATTAATACAATACAATTTAATACAATATAACTACATTATAAATGCATAATATTATTATAAATACAAAGAAAAATATTTTTTTTAAATAATCATTAACTACTTATCATAAGAATGATTTTTTTTTTACTAAGTTATTGAGCATCAATGTTAAGATATATATGGTAAATTCATACAATTTTATATTATATGTCGAATACATACCATATTAATTATATCTTTGTTAGTGTATTGTAATTGGACTTTGGTCAATTAATTGATTATTGATTTTGATTAGTTTACAATATTAGTTTGGGCCACACCAACCCTTAATATGGCTAGTCATTTTTGTGTTTCCTCTACGAGTTTCGAACCTTGATCGCCTTATAATCAATGATACTTGTCTCCACTATTAGTTAATAACTAAGTTATGATATGTTTTCCCCCAGTGTGATAAAAAAACTTAATGTATTAAGTAAACCAAGTCATTGTTGATAAATGAGTGATTGTGTAATCACTCGGAATAAATTTCACTCTCATGTGAACATGGTTGAAAAGCAAGTTCCTTCGAAGCAAATTAAGATCTTGAAACAAGATTCAATTACAAAATAAGTACTAATTTGAACAATTCGACGTATACCATAATTTGTGTCTGGGCATGTATATCAAGAAACATCCCATGGTTGATCTAAAATAACTGAACAATTTGGCGTATACCATAATTTGTGTCTGGATATGTATATCAAGAAGCATCCCATGGTTGATCTAAAACGACATGAACAGACAACATTGATGTATTGTCTGTAATCGTTTTATTAATCTGGTCAACACCCCATGTTACGTTGTAATCCTCCACAAACGTGGTTGGGCGGGCATCCACTGAAAGACCTATAAGCACCCTTAAAGAACATATCCAAATACGACCACCCTTAATCTGATTGTGGGTTTAAGGTTCTAGTCATCGAATGGCTCGGTAGCAGTGATCAAATTTGAAGGGTTACTCTTAATTTCAAGTTGAAGGGTGTATTTTCATTCAACCCTCCCATCATGAAAAGTTGAAAAAATAGTTGTACTTCAATTGACAAGAGTAAACTAGTTACACTTAAAAAAATATGAATAAAATGTTTTCCAATTATTTAAAATGTTCAAATTTAATGAACAACGAAATAGTTAAGTTGAAATTTCAATAAAAACTAATAATAAGCATACTTTGTAATTTCAAATATAATATTTTGATGGGTTATATATGCAATAATAATAATAATAATGATTCATAACCATTGAGCCACACTTTCTTTAGAGGGATTTCAAATTATAAAAATGACAATAAAACTTTAGACACAATACACAATCAAACATTTTTGTGAACACTCATATAAGACAGGATGTAATCTATGTATCCATATGATGCATGAACATACCCCAATCCTCCTTAACCATGGAGTCATGTGCATTCTAGATCTCATTAGAAATGGAGAAATTGTGGTAGATCTTGAGGCCTTTGTTCAAGGGTGATGATTCTATCAAAATACTATAAAAGCAATGAAGAGATTTTATTTTCATTATAGGCCTCTAGGAACATGACAATCTAACATGATTGCACACATTGTTTGTTATTTAGGTTAAGATGTTTACGACTTGGAGCTTCCCAATATCCATAGAAACAAAAAACTAAAGGAAATTACTCATCAAGACCACCAAGTATGTTATTTTTATTAAGGATATTGATAGTTCACTTTATCATTCAAATGTGAAAATGCATGAAATAGTGGGATGTTAGAGCATAATCCCTAATGCATAAGTTTTTTGATAATAAAATTATGTTACCTTCTCCCTAGTTTTATTAAGAATCTCACCTAGCGTCAGGAATGTCATTTCAAGCATTAATGCTACAAAGGATACGACTCATTGACCTTGATCTTGAGATGAGGTGGGGGAAAGAGATCTATGAGGCAGTCTGAATTTATTTACAAAGAATCTTCACAATGATGTCAATGTTGCTAGAAACAAGAAGAAGAAAGTGAAATAGTGTGATATATAAATATGGATGGAAATAGGAAAAGGGGAATGTTTGGATAACAGAGGAGTGAAGATTTGATGATGTTATAAATTCAGTGAACATAATAAAAAATCTCATTGTTGTAATTCCAATTTTAGGTTTTGTGATGTTGACAAGGTTCATTTTGTGCAAGTTCATATCTAAACTTAATCAAGAACATACAAGTTAGAAAATTTCACCAAGCTGAATAGAGTTTTTAATCCCAAACATATTCATTAAATAGTTTAAGTGAAACATAGAAAAATTATGCCTTATCTTTATGATGATCTTGACCAAACCTGTACAATATTGGTGGATTGTTTAGATTACATTCAATTCTTAATTATGTGTTTTGTTCCCATTATCTATTTTATTACTGGAGATACCATGAATTACATACTAAGTGGTTGAGAGGCTTGCTAATGTGTTGAAATAATAGTCGTATTAGATACCAAAGCTATAACCATGTCATGATTTTTAATAGGAAAACACATAGCATTATGAATGCAATAAAATAACTATGAATCAACATGTTTGATCCTATTAGTGAAATGGAATATGTGAACATGATAAAGGAGAGATGACCTGATTTCCATGAGTTTGATCAATGCCTATTGTTTTTTCTTTGAAATTGGCATTCGTGGATTCATTTGTAATTAATCTTACTAATAAGTTGTGAATGTTATTACAATTTGCATCCATAACCTATGATTAATTGTTTTGTTTTTTAACATAGCCAAGAGTGGAGAAAGAGATAACAAAGGAAATGGTATTATGGAAAGTGTCAGAGAAAAGATAAACAAAAAAACAAAAAAAACAAATGGCATTATGGTGATTGTGGGATTTAAAAACATGAAGTATGTAAAGTAATTGTGATGCAAATTCCCATATTGAGAGACAATGCTCATAATACATGAATTCAAGTGGGGCTTTAGAAAGACAAGGTGTCTATGCTTCTTTGGGAAGCTTTCATTAAGTGACACATTAAATTGTGCATAGACCAATATCATGGTAGGATATTTATCTAAGTGTGAGCTATGCCATGGATTTAATGTTGTGGAAAAGTGGGGGAATAGATAAGAGCCAACTAGAATAGAGATGATTTTAGTCTTTAAATACTAAAGGAAAATATTGTGTGATGAACCAAGGCTCATTGACCAACCAAACCTTTTGAAGTGAAAACATTGATGAGTTATAAAAAATCTCACCCTTCTTTTAATATTTTATGATATTTATTTCCCTTCAAAAATGATAAGTAATTTTTAAAAGTTACATTCATGAGTTATTGAAAATCTCACCCTTCTTCGCATTCTATAAAACAGCGTGTCTCTTCTTATATAACCCATTGAGCTTTAAGCTTGGAGTAGCTATCTTCGAATCAATGTTGATTGAAACGACATCAAGATAGAGTAGGAAGCTCAGAATTATTGACAAAAATGAACAATAACTATGCACCCATGGCAGTATACGATTGGTGTTCTTGAAGAAAATGAACAACTTCAGGAGCAGGCGTAGTAGACGGAAATATCCGACTAAAGACTGTAGGAGTAGGGGTTACTGTTAATCCCTCCAGGTTCCAGTGCTAACAATGGCAATGGCAAGATCTCTGGAGGAAGAGATGGAGTTACAGATGAAAGATGAGGGGAAATGTCAGCACCAGCTATGTATGTATCATTGAATGTAAATTGTATTCAATTTTCACTAAAGACAATCAATATCTACTTTGTTAAGCAGTATTGAATACGGTGTGATGAGATACATCTTTGGAATGACTTTAAAGTGGATGGTGAATACCCACTCTCAAATCCTGTGGGTGGCCAATATCCAGCTTGGAAGATGGATTATAAACTGTAAAAACAGCATTGAATGTACAGCATTGAATGCTGTTACAGGTGGATTATAAGCTGTCAAATCTTTCGTGCATTGAAAGTATTCAATGCAGTTATGTAGCATTGAATACAAATTGTTTGCCAATAACTTCTCAAAGATTTTCTTATTGACGTAATGGCTGAATTGCATGCAGGTTGATTTGGTTTGACAATGCAATAACATAAAATCTGCAATAACATAAAATCTGGATTTCCAATGGCTTTTACTACTACAATGTTAGCTTGGACAACGGAGGAGTTCAACAATTCAATGGGAGAGGAGCTTGAAAATGCCAGAAGTTGTGATCAGGCTATCGATTATTTCTTATAAGCTACTGCTCACTCGAGCAAAATCTTCGTGCAGATTTGCGCGAATGAAATCTTCGTGCTTATGAGGATGGGTGATCTTAGAATTGATCGCATTTGTTCAGAGCGACTTGAAGGCATGGATACACTTCATACTGTTTACAGTATCGACATCCAAAACCCAATCTCTAATTATGTACATCAACGTTTACTTACAAAAATTAAAGTGTTTTCCATCCTTAAACAAACATTTTTTAAATTGAAATGTACTTTTATATATAATAAATTAATATATAAATTTAAAACAAACATTTTTAAAATTGAAATGTACTCTTATATATAATAAATTAATATATAAATATGTATTTTTTTTTTGACAAGTGTAAAGAAAAAAATAAGCATTGTTAAGATAAGAACAAATTCTCAAGAGCTTCATAGTGAAAATAGATGTTGGTTAATTTCTAAAACTCCATAAGATGAAAGAGTGTGTCACCTTTGTGACATTAAGAAAGTTGAAGATGAAAAACACTTTCTCTTAGATTGTCCAGCCTATACCCAAATTAGATCTCAATTTCAAAATATTTTTCACACTACCAACCTTCCTAACCTTTTAAGTCAACAAAACTATGGTGATCTTGGAAAGCTTAGTTTTTCAAGCACAAAAACAAAATTCTAAAGAATTACAAGTAATCTCTTACCCTTTTAAGATTCAATAGACCAATTGAGTCTCAGTGGAAGTTAATCATCATCATCATCATATTAATCTTAAAAATAATTACATAATAATACAAACACTCTTAAGTTATTTTTGATACAAAATTTATTCATTATTTGTGTAATTCTTTTCATACTTCTACATTCATAATTTATGGAATTCAATTTGTTATTTCATTTATTCCATGTTTTAATCACACAAATAAAACAAAAAAAAAACATTTATAATATGTTATAATATAATATAAAAATAAATCTAGGATAATTGAAAACAAAAGTGAAAACAAAAGTTCAATGTGTTGAATGAAAATAGAGGATGAGACCATTTATAAAGTGTTGAAAGGGAAAAAAATTGGTTTTCATCATACTTTATAAACCATATCTATTTCACAATTATTGTATACATAAAATTACTTGAACCCTAAGTGTTAGCTTAAGCAGTTTTGAAGTGACGTTACATCTTTCTCCTAGTGACTCCTTTGATCTCCTTGGGGTTAGGTCCCATAATCCAAGCTGACGATATACCCCATTTATCATCCATGAATTTTAAATCGTCTACCATCCATGAATCATGGGGAAGTACTTCAAGGGTTTTTCGCAACAATTTCCTTGGGAAAAAATGCATAAAATTATTCACAAAACAAGAGGGGAGATATGTGATATATGTGAAGCGGGATCATCATAGACCTTAGAGGAAGTCAAGAATTTAATTTTTCTTAGGTCCTTGGAAGGATGATGAACATGGGGTCATCATAGACCTTAGAATAATCAAGAATTAACTTTTTCCTAGGTCCTTGGAAGGGTGATGAATAATGAAGCAGATGAAGGCAAAAGTGAGATTGAGTTCTTCCGTGTTCTAAGAGTTCACAATTCTCTATTAGATAAACAAGCTAATGAAACAATGAATAATGAAGCAAATGAAAGCCAGAGTGAGATCGAGTTCTTCCATGTTCTAAGAATTCACATGTTAAGAACCATAATAGATCTACAAATATAATCACCACAAATATTGAATACACAATAAATTCACAGAGTAATATAGAAGAAACCACACTTTATTATTATCAAACCCTTGATGTAGGGCAACACCATACAATGGATCCTATTATGGAAGGGATCCTCTCCTGTTCACTTGTCTCTTCGAGGGGGCATCCTCCTATTGAGCTACCGCTCCAAATACAATACTTCTTTTCATATCCCATTACATTGCTTGAACCTCATTATATAGTGTTACCATCACCTAAGAACATACTAGAGGAGGAATATTCTAGAAGTATAACCTTCTAAGAAATCCTCTTACATTTATTATATCTAACTACCATAGTGGACCTAGTCCACCTTACATTTAATGGCCTCCAGTATTATCACTATGGGCCCTCTACCCCTCCCTCCACCCCCCCGCCCCCCCCACAACTACCTCTCTAGCTACCTTACATTCCATCCCCCTTATGAAAGCGTTGTCCTCAACGTTTGATGTACAACCATATACCAAGGTCCCATGGATAATTGTGGACCATAATGTTGAAGAAGACTAGAGAACCAAGGTCCCATGTAGAAAGGAAAGCCACCATGTTGAAGTAGTCCAACCACCATTGTAAGCCCGGGTCCCATGTCCAAGTGCTCATGTGAACTTCCTGTGGAAGATTTTGGAACCCAATAATCAACTCAAAATGATGCTTCAAGGACTGACACATGTCATGTGGATCCAAATAAGAAGATCCCTCCACATAGTGGAAAAGGATCGTAGAAGAATCTGGAAGGAATAATACCACTTTAGAATATGCAGGATGGACACTGGTAATAATCATTGGATCTCGATTTGTCACATTGATTCTCTCTACAGAAGGTGGATTAGAGTCATCAAATAAAATATGAAAGTGGTTGTCATCCCAGAAATGACAACTATCCATATACCAATCATCACAATCGGCCTCAAAATCATACCAAGCATATATTTCTTGGTTATATTCATCCATGATGTCCGCCATAAGAAATCTATCATGCATGCTATCCAATGAATCTTGAATACTACGAAAACTATTATTGAAACCATCTGCAAGGACATGCAATCTAGCATCCAATGTGTCATACAATTGGGATTTGAATGCTTTAGTAATTTGTAGATATTTTTTGAGGGTTTGAGAGGAAATATCCATCTGAGCACCCTATGAACTCTTCGGTCCCGCAACCTTCATGAAAAAACCTAAAAAATAGACCAATAAGTTATGCAGAAAATCGCAGTTTTTTCTGGAAAAACCCTAAAAAACTATTGAATTTAAAATGCTCATAACTTCACTTCCTGGACACCGTTTCGGCTGATTTGTCTTTTGAAATTGGGTAAAATTGTGAGAAGAAATCAGATCTGTAATTTATTTGGGCAAATTCGGCCTCTAGCTGCTACAAAGGGGGGGGGGGGAATGTGCCACCATCCGCGGAAAAAACCCTGAAAAATTGCAGATTTTAAAACTTCAATATTTTGACTTCCCGGACTCCATTTAAGATGATTTTCTTTTTAAAATTGGGTGTTTTGCTGAGAGAAACTCAGATCTACAACCTGTTTCTGAAATTTTTTCACAGAAATATACCGAAAATTTATGGAATGCCACGGCCCTCTTTTTTCTTCTCCGAAAAAAAACTACAAAAATAAAAAAATATTTGCCCACAATGTCTGCCAAGGAAAGTTCTTTGATATCACTTGTTAAGAACCTGAATAGATATAAAAATATGATCACCACAAATACTGAATACACAATAGATCCACAGAGCAAGATAGAAGAAACCACACTTTATTATTATCAAACCCTTGAGGTAGGGAAACATCATACAATAGATCATATTATGGAAGGGATCCTCTCATGTTCACTTGCCTCTTCTAGGGGGCATCCTCCTATTGGGCTACCACTCCAAATGCAATACTTCTCTTCATATCCCATTACATTGCTTGAACCCCATTGTATATTGCTACCATCACCTAAGAACATATTAGAGGAGGAATCTTCTAGAAGTAGAACCTTCTAAGAAGTCCTCTTGCATTTATTATATCTAATTACCCATTTATTATATCTAACTACCATAGTGAACCATATTTAATAATATAGTGGACCTAGTCCACCTTACATTGAATGGCCTCCACTATTATCACTATGGGCCCTCTGCCTCCCCCTCCCCCACTACCTCTCTAGCTACCTTACATCACAATTCTCTAGCAAATCAACAAGCTAATGAAACAATGGCTCTTGGTGTAGCAATAATTAGAGTAAAAGGGGAGAATCCTTATATTTCTCACCATCCATGAATCCAAAATTAGCAATATCAACCCACCACACATTAATTTATAAATTCCAAATGAGTAGCAATACACTCATTATAGAGCTTAAAGTTGTGGGTAATTAAGAACATTAAATCAATGGGAAGGGTGTTTGAATGTGGTATTAATTGTTTGCTTGAATGAAAAGTATTCATTCTTCTCTCTCTATTTGCATTGGTATCACCAAATTAGACCCCTATATAAGTGGTTGGAGTCCTCTTCTAAGAGATTTGAGCGAGTTCCAAAGTGTGTGGAGCATGCTAGGTGGAATATGTCAAGCTATAGTTGCAATTCAAGTCTATGTATGTGGTGCAAGATATCAAAATTATGTAGAGGTATCAAGATGAATTTTCACCAAATAATAGAGGTTTAGAATGCTTTGGCTCTATCAGTTTGCAAGTGGGTTAGATGGTATAAGACTTGGGAGTACAAAGTAACCATAAAGGCCTAGTAGAATAATATGCATATCATTGTTACCTCCCTACAATTTAAAAGAACAAAGAAAAAGAAAAGGACTTGGAGGCATTCATGGAGAATTAGAATAGATGAAATGAAGTTTTGGAATCCAGGATAGAGGCACTACATGGAATGGTTTTAAGGATTTGGAGGCATTCATGGAGAATTAGAGTAGATGAAATTAAGTTTTGGAATCCAAAGGCACTACATGGAATGGTTTTAAGGACTTGGAGGCATTCATGGAGAATTAGAGTAGATGAAATGAAGTTTTGGAATCCAGGATAGAGGCACTACATGGAATGGTTTTACAACTAATGAGCGAGAATAAAGTAATGGTTATATTTAGGCACTCGCGATCATTACCACCCAATCAATGTATTGGTTCAATTCAAAACGAAATTCAAAACAAAATTAGTAAATGCATGGAAGAGACAACAATGCAACAAGAATGAGATATGAGGCACTATGAAGTTCAATAGCGCTAAACAATTTTCATTTTCTTATCAAACTATAATTCCTAAGTGGGGATGACGAAGTAAGTTTCTTTGATAGTTTAAAATATTTTGTAAATATTTATTTCTATTAAATTATTTTGTTAAGCAATATTCCTATGAGGATCTTACAAATAGTTCCAATTTCCAAAAAACAACTTAAGCATACATTTTGAAATTTTGATTCCTTTAGAAACAATGTTGGTAGATACAACTCTTTTTGTTATGTATTAACATGTTTTAGGATTTAGTTACAACTAATTTTAATATAAATCTATTAATTTTTATTAAAAAAATAAAATTTGGGAAACACATTCACAATATTAATATATGATATATGGAAAAAAATGTTAATGTGAAATATAAAATATTATTATTATAGAATAATATGTAAAATTTCATAAATAACTATTAAAAACTAAAATAATTTTAAAATATTATATAAAATTATTTATAAACTAAAATAATTTTAAAATATTATATAAAATTTACAATGTTAATATTAATAATATGAAAATAAAAATAATGTTATCGTATCAATATCAAAATTTATATTTTATATTAAATTTTAAAATTTATTAATTTAATATCAATCGTATAATAAAAATAAAAATAAAAATTGATTAAAAAAATAATAACAGGTCATTAGAAAGTATACTAGCACAGTCACTCAAAATCATGGTTGATGAATGTCAAAGGCGCGGACAGAAAATGAAATGCACAGTTAGAAAATGAAACGCATAATCAGAAAATGAGCGTCTACAGCTAGCTTGCTAAATCCAAAGTTTAAACATTTAAACATGGCAATCATAGATTACTATAGTAATTTCTTAATATGATTAGGTGAATGTTAAAAGGTAAACAGGTTAACGGATGCATTCAAAAATACAAGGAAGTTATGAAGAGAAAATCACATTCATTGATTTGGGAGGACGACTAAGAATATGCCAGCATTTTCAATTGTTAACCATCAAATTAGAATTTTAGATTAAAAGGTAATTAATTGTACTCATTATCAATAAATATGCGTCTTTCGACGTAATTATAACAAAACGTTTGCATTGATAAGTGCTCTTAATTTCTCCATGGAGTGATGACAATCGCTTTGACATTACCATAAATTTATTTGTGAAGTAAACAGTGGTTATGTTTGTGTACATAATGTTGGAAACGATATGGTATTTATTTTGAATCTTTGTTTATATATTGCATTTTTTAATATAGTTAGTTGCTTGGGAATAAAGTTTAGTTCATAAAATTGTAATTTTGTAATTAGAAATGGTTTACAGTTTTACTGTATCAAATATGTACTAGATATAATGTAAATTATGTTGGATTAAAAAAATTCCAGATATAATGTAAATTATGTTGGATTAAAAAAATTTAATATAATGTAAATTATGTTGGATTAAAAAAATTTAATAAAAAAAATATTTTAAAGAAAAAAAATATTTTTTAATATAATATTTTTTTAATAAATATATAAAAACAATTTTATTTTTTTTAAATTAAAAATAAGAAACTCGTTACATTCACTAAAAAAAATATTGTTTTGTTAGCAGCAAAATGAGGGGGCATCCCACTCCTTTAATCTACTTCTAAATCCAATGATGCCCCCACCCCTTAAAAAAAACTGACTTTTTTAAGCAACGGGAGGGGAGCGCCCCCACCCTTGTCTCCACTTTCAAAGTTGCTACTCAATTTCTAAAACCGCCACTCACATATCCTTTTAAAAAAACAATTTTGGGATTACCCTCTCCCAATTTTTATATATATATATTTTATTTTTTATATTTGTATTTAAAAAAATAATAATGTTGATGATAATGATGATGATGATAATGATGATGATGATGATGATGACGTCTATTGAGATCGAATTGGTTTATTGGATCTTTTAGTGATTACTTGCAATTATTTAGAATTTTGTACATGTGCTAAAAAAACATTAAGAGAAGCTTTCCAAGATTACCATAGTTTTGTTGAGTTAAAAGGTTAAGGTTTGTACTCTGACAAATATTTTGAAATTGAGATCTAATGTGGGTATAGGCTGGACAATCTAAGAGAAAATGGTTTAACTTTCATAGCGTCATAAAGCTGACACACTCTTTCATCCCCTGGCCTTTTAGGAATTGACCAACGCCTAGTTTCACTATGGAGCTCGTGAGAATTTGTTCTTATCTTAGCAATGTTTATTTTTTTCTTTACACTTGTCAAAAGAGAGACAATTTTGATCTTCTAGATTAGGGTTGATTACATCCTTATAATACCTTAATTTTATTTTTTCCTCTAACTCTTTATCACACCACATTTTCTCCTTAAATTTTGATTTGATAATATTTTTAATAGTATCCTTATTTTGCAAAACAGTGCCTTCCATGACTCCCCAATAGTTTAACCAAGATTGGGTATCTTTATGCCATCCTCACTTGAGTTGATGGTGGTTACAAGTATACTTTGAAGCAATTTTAGGAAGCCTCTTGTCTTCCATGTTGTTTAACTTGTTCTTATACATTATGTATCTAGTCATAGTCGTGCTCTCAATGGGGGAAAGGCTTGCCTCCAAGAGGAGGATGGGATAGGGTGTATTTCCTTTAATTTTGAGATTATAGGTTATAAAATTCTTTTGTATTTTCTCTATCTTTTTCCAAGATTCGCGAGAGATACTACATCCCCATACTTCACATCCATAAAGAATAACACGTGTAACAAGAGTCTCAAAGAGGATTTCCTTCTTATCCCATATCCAAAGATCTCTTGATTTACAATTGTTTTCAAGCCCATAATAAGCTTTCCATCCCCCAATAATCCTTTTGTCAATGTTATAATTCTAGTTGAGCTTGTGGTGAATATCGATTCCAAGATATTTGTATGAAGTCACTTCCTCCAAGTTGTCATTGTCATATATGAAGGTATCATGAGTGATCTTATTGATTTAATGATCATGACCTTAGTCTTGTCAGTATTAACAGTCATTACCCATATTGGAGAAAAAATCATTTAGTATTCTTAGTTGGTTTTCAAGATAGTGGGGACTCCTCACCATAAGAACGATATCATTGACATAAAGAAAAAGATTGATGACTATACCAGTGAGAGTAGGGCCGACACAACCTGCTTCTTCCAAACAATCTTATAACTTGTCAATGTATATGCCAAAAAGGGTAGGGGACAAGGGACAACCTTTCTTGACACCAATATTGTAGTTAATCTCTTTCGACCAGCCCTCAGTGTTCTTAAACTTGGAAATAACGTTCTCATACAACCTTATTGCAACAACCCGCAACTCCAAAGGAACTTTTATCTCTTCCAACCTATTCCAAAGGTTTTTCTTGGGAACCGTGTCAAAAGATTTTCTAAAGTCAAAAAAACAACAAAAAAGATTGGTTTTGGTATTGTGAAACTCCTCTGCAATAATCCTAAAGGTAACAAGATGGTCCACAACTGAATGATATCTCCTAAACCCGTCCTGGCCTTTAGCTATTTTACTATGACTTTCTAACCAAAGGCTAATTTTTTTTTGCAAAATAATTCCATAAATCTTGGCTAAAATCGGGCTAATCATAATGGTCCTATAATTAGAGGGAATGTTTCTATCCCCATCTTTTAAAATAGTAACAATGAGGCTTTGTGTCCAGGGTTTAGGGAAGCCCTACTTGAATGCTAAATTAAAGATCTTGTGTAGGTGAGGGATGAGGATAGGCCCTCCGATTTTAAATTTTTTAGCTTGGTATCCTTCAATGTCCTTAGCTTTCCCATTTGCAAGCCACTTAACCCTGAACTCTATTTCATCCAAAGAAAAAATCGCATCCCCTGTAGGGACAATAGGAATGGTGTACATGACATTAGGGAACTCGTAAAGAATTTTAAGGTAGGAATTTTAGTCCCTTAAGGGAATCATATTATTTTCTTTACTATTGCAGAAAATAATTTGTCTCCAGAACTTCTTAGGATCCATCTTCGATAATTGTGAAAGTTGCTCTTGCCTTTTATTGATATAGTACATTTTTTCCTTTTAATTAGGGACTTGTACGTATTGATCTTATAGAGTTTTAAGGACTCATTAAAAGCATCCTTAATGGCTTTCCTAGCAATTTTACATTCTTTATCATACCAAGGGTTAGTCATTCTATTATTCTTTTTACATGACACCTCGAAAGAGAACTTGTTAATAGAAGTGGAAAGGGTAGTTTTAAAATTATGATAGAGGTCTTCAATGATGTCCTTATAAGTTAGGAGTTGTAATTCACTATTTAAATCCTTTAAGAAAATGTCAACCTTAATTTTTTCAAAGCGTGGTTGCCTTTGATTATCAGAATTCTCTTCAATGGTGCTCTTGTGCATGGCAAAGTTTAGAGTTAGGGTTAAATGTATTGATCTGAGTCGGGTTCATGGTCATTTAAAACATCAAAAGTTACTATTTGGTTGGAAACGGGGATATCAGATATCACATAATCTATGGTGCTACTACCTAGCCCATGAATACAAGTCATTTGGTTTGAGTTTGGCCACTTCATTACTCCATTGTAAATTATTAGGTCTTGAGAGTTGCAGAGCTTGACCAACTCAGTACCAAACAAATTCTCAATTAGGTCTTCAGAGCTTCTTTTGTAGCTATTAGATTAAACAAGGTCCCCATTTAGCCATAAAGGATTATGGTTGGAATCATTGCTTAAAAGAGTAGCTTGGTTAGTTGCAGTCCTAGCATTAAAGTCTCCTAGCAGGAGGATATTACCTTCATTTTTAAAACTATACATATATTGTTCTAAATTAGTATAGGGACAATTGATATCTAGATTGTTTTCCTTATAAAAAATAGAATTAATAGGTGCAAAATAACAAATTGCTATATACATATTCTTAGCATTGGTGTCTGAAACTTCTATCCAAATGTACTAATTGAGAGGGTCGATCTTATGAAGTTGAAAGCGAGGAGAAATTCTCTTTCTCATATAACAAGCTATGCCTTCTATCCCTCTACGATGGGACTTTGTGTTCCAAGTTGACCAAGAGACAAATCCATCTATGTTAGGGACCTTAGACTCTTCATGCTCCCAAGTTTCAGCTAGACAAATAATATCAATATCACTCGGGATCCAACTTATCATAGGACCTCTATGCCATGGAAAACCCTGACAGTTCCAAAAAAGGATCCTGGGCATCCAAAATTCCTATGTATTATTATCCTTCTGGTCTTTGTCCCTAACAATAGTTTTTCGATTACTAATTATTTCCCATTTTCCTTCTTTCCTGACTTCTTTTACCTTTTGAACTTCCTTTCTTAATTCAACTTGGTCTTTGGGAATGAGGTCTTCATTTATAAATATTCATGACCCTTTTAAGCTCAGATATTTACTGAGTATGCTATATTTATGGTCATTACATATTACTTTGACATGTATCAACCTATATTTATGATCAATTATTTTTCCTAGCTTATTTTCTTCTATGAGGTAAGTTGTTTCAATTTGTGATTTATTTTTTAATTATTCTTTTACTATTGCTAGCATATCCTCCTCTTGTTGTTCTTTTGTACCAAAAATTATGAGGTTCAAGGCTCTTTTATTACACTCATGGTCCTGTTCGATTAGCTTATTCATTTCCTCTTTGATGTGTTTGATATCCAATTTCTTTTCTAGATTACCGAGGGTCAAATTGTTGGTCAGTTTTTCTTCTAACTCTTTAATCCCATCTCTCAAGTTGTGATTTTCTTCAACCTCTCCTTCTTGGGTTGATTGTTTTTGTTTTTCCATTTATTGAATCGTATCCTCCATTGTCTGTAATTGACTCTTGAAGCCTAACAATGTATCTTCTCTTTGAGTTTGAATGGTATCTTTGAAGATTCTATTTTTTTTTATCAAGCATTGCCTCTAGCTCTATTTGGAATTTTAGGTCTCTTTCTTCACTCCTTTGTTCTAGTGATTCTAACTCTATTTGGCGTTTGGCATATTTTTCTTCTCTCCTTTTTCTAATGATTACATATAATCGTAAAGGATCTCTAGGGTGACTTTGGGAGGCCTCCCCCTAAAAGATCGAGTTTTTGGAATAGGTGGTGGAGTGATCATATTGAAAAGAACATAAAATTAATAACATTTGTTAATTTGGATTAACATTTGTATATTTGGAGATATTTTGCGATACAAATCTCCATCCCAGTCTCCATCGACAAACCCATATATTTCCAACACTTTGTCCAGCCTTGGTCTTCCTTGGTAGCACAATCCATAACTAGAAGTGTCATGCAAATACTTGAAAACCTTCTTTATTGTTGTCCAATGCTATTTCCTCGGTTTTGACATATTGTTGATTTAATGAACGAATCTTCCCTACTACCTACGTTGTTGACCCAAGGTTCATATCTTTTAGGGTAACAACAAAGCCTAAAACTATCGACCCTTATGGTAAACCAAAAGGCAACATAGTGCACAGAATGCACTGCGCAATCTCACCCGAGATAGCTTTAAATGGGTGGTTGTAAGACTCAGGTGTTTATAGCCTAGGATTGAGCGAGAGATATGGAATGTGTATTCTGAACCATTTATTATAACTTGTGTTACAAAATATTGTTATTCTCTATTATATTTTAACCTCTCGACATATTTTCTTGATATCCCAACAGCCATTAACCAAGCAATATAATAACTCATTCATTCATTACACACAACTTTTAAATACTAAAAGTATGACAAAGATATTCATGCATTCATCACATTACACAAGTATTACCGTGGTTCACCCCCTCCTGGGCTACGTCCACAAAGATTTGGCTCTTGGCTCTCTTATTATGGTAGTTCTGCAATTCTTGCGTCACACACTTACAACTCTACTCAGTTGGGTAAGATCTATATGAGGCAAACTAGATCACACCAGGCTCCTCGGCCTGCAATCTAATCCTCAAGATCTACCTTCTCTTCTCCGCTCTAGTTCCTCCACTTTACAAAAGTAGTTCATTACATATCATATCAAACTCTACAAAAGTAGCAAACCGAACCTCTCTATGATACCTGCATATCTATATTTATATCTATCGAGCTCTTCAGCCATTTACACGAAACTTTACAAAAACCTTAACCCTATTGTCATTAGGTCTTCCTTTACTGCATGTGTGATTTGCTTCCTTCCAGCTGTTGTCTTCTTCTTGCATCGACGCATGTTGTGCTTCTTACCAGTTGTCGCTTTCCTCTTACACGCTTTCTTTCCCACAATTTCTCTTCCAGCTATCATTCTTCTTTGTGCACACTTTATGGAAGCAGGCCCCCAACACTGACATGTGACTCATCCTGAGTCACCTAATCTTTCTAAGATGCCTCGATCTCCTCGGTGATCATCTGGAAATTTTCCCTCATCTCTGTTGCTTTGATGAGTGCCTGTGCGGTCTTCTCCTTAATGGTATCCACTACCTGAACTGCCACTTTGTCGCTCAGTAATCCTGCACATTCTGCCTGTGTCTGTGACATCTGTGTTCTAGCTGCTTCTGCCTGTGCAAGTAATTCTACTACTCATTCCTGTAGTGGTTCTATTTGAGCTCGACACTCATGTTTCTGTGTTTGCCTAGTGATAAGTTCTGCCTGTATCTTCTTCAACTCTTGCATCCCCTTGACACGTTCTAGGATTGGTATGGTCTTCTACCTCTGTTTGATTTCTTGGATCGTTGCATTGATCCTTTCATCTTCCTTGTCCCAGTGTTGAACCTGTGGATCCTCCTCCATTCTTTTCCAAAGCTACACTGCTTTATCGAGCAAGTCAGTTGTCGTGCTAACCTGTTTCTCCATCTCATGTATTTTCATTGTTGTTGCATGCCTCCTTTGCTCCTTTACTGTCGGTGGAGTTGTTGGTGTGAGTTGTTCTTGGAGATCCTCGATCTCCTTCTGGTATCGAGCAATTGTTTGCGTGATCTGGTCGATCTTTTTTGTGCCTGGGAGTTCGTTTCCTTGCGCAGTGCTTGGAAGTTTCCCAAAAATTTATCCCACTTTTCGTTCCAATTTGTTCCTATGTTCTGTCTCCTCCTGAATTTCGGATTTGGCCTGCTCACAATATTTTTCCAGCGCTTCCCACTTCTTTGTTTCTTTTTGTAGCTCGACTAAGTTTTTATGTGCCCGAGACTACATCTCGTGGTCAATGCTAACCTGCATTTTGTACAGTTCCCTTGATGGAATCCATGTCAAGACCAATTGGATGTGGTCCAAATCCTTTAGTGGTGTTTGTCCCACGATTTTATCCATTCATAGCATGCTTAGTTTTATGTAGACTGTTGCATGTATGTGTGGCATTGGGAGGACTGGGTCTTGTTCTTCTACCTCCACTCTTTCATTGGTTTGTGTTTTTTATGACTCTATGCCTCTGCTACTACTTTCTCTTTGCGCCTCCCCGAGTGTCCTGAAGAGCTGTCCCATTTCTGCCAGCTCTTTTTGCAGTTTGTCCCTGTGATGTGTTGCGTGATCGAAGTCTTCTGCTAGACAATCTTGGACCATTATGGTGATCATTTCTCCATCGTCATTTGTGATCGTATAGTCTGGTGATGCTCATTGCACCTTTGATTTATTGCGTATGCCTGATGCCTGTACAAATGGTCTCTTAGTTCCCCCTGGTTCTTGTGTGATGGGATTTGGGGCGGTCTCCTGTGGTCCCTTAGCTTGTTTTGACTATCCGTTGGTTGCTTTCTGCCCCTTCTAGGTTCCTATCTGCTTTGACCCTTCGTCTGCCTGAGTCGGTTTGTTTTGGCCCGTCCTTGGTTTCTTGGGTACTGGGATTTGTGGAGGCTGTGTTTCCGCCTGCGCTGCTTCTCCTTCTGCGGGTCCTTCTGGTACTTCCAGGGGAATGGATGGGATCCTCCATGTGTCATGCCATTCGTTGATGACCATGCCTATATCACCTTATGTGATGCAGTAGCGCATCGATAGCCATTGTCTATCTAGATCCTGCCTTGGTTGTATCCACATGGCTTGACGTGTAGCCCAGAAGTTAGCGATGTCCCCATATCGCGCGACAACCTCTGGTGTTATTCTCCATGATCGGTTAATAGCTTCATGTATGTCCTATAGGTATGCTTCAAAGATGATTCCATTTTCCCTCTTATGCCTAGCCTGTGACCCAAATCTCAGTAATAGATATCTTGCTCCCGCTGGCTGTGGTCTAGTACAAAAAACTACATACTCTGGTTCTCGCCATCCCATGAAGGCTATGAGGGTGAGCAACCATGAGTAATGAAATTCTGTACCGAGGTCCTGCGCATCCTTGTAGTCCACTTGGAACAAGTTTAATAGATAAGGCGCCCAACTCATGAAGGTGCCTTTTGCGCATTGAGCTGCAACTGTGATGAATCCCGCTGGTACTTCGTCTTTGCAGCATTTTCTTAATAGTTTACAGGATAAGATCTTTACGCCCAGTTGTGTCACTGCATTGTTGATCCGTTTGATTATGATGCCTCTTATCCCCCTGGTGGTACCATATTTCTTCTTCATTTCCTCTGCTAGCACTTTCTCCTTGGATTTATCATCCAGAATCAACGCGGGATCCATACCCCAATTGGGTAGTCCTGTTATCTGCGTGATAAGCTCAACAGTTATGGGGACGAGTTTGTCTAGCCATATATCCCCTCTGTGCATGACTGCTAACAGCTACTTAACGCATGTTGTCATGTACTGGCCTCTGCCAAAATGTGGGAATTTCAGCAACCCTAAAATGCCTGTTTTGTCTAGTCCAACTGCCCACTGATGTGGTTGGCTAATCGTTTCTCCAAGTTGGTTTACCACTATGTTCTGCATAAAAACCCTCGGTGCAAGTTTTGAGTAATTGGTTTCGTCTGATACGTCATGGTCAGAATACTTGAGCTTCTCGACGTGACCCATTAGCTATGGATCTACCTGTACTCCCTCTGGCATGCGTGGTAGCACAATTTATGTTGTTAGTTTCTTGCGAGGTGAGATCGGTATTAGAATTATGTCTTCCCGTTGTGGTGGTTGGTACGAAATTCCAGCAACTTCTGGTTGCTCCCCTGTAAGCCATTTCGTCCAAGCCAAGGTAGTTCCCATGGTCTCTTATGTTAGTTGACCTAGGCTGGGTACCTGTGGCTCATCTGGTTTCCCTTCTGATCCATGATTCTGTGTCATTTCGTTAACTTCCACGACTGGTTCAGTATTTTCTGGTTGCACTTCCTGTTGGGTTTTCGCTTCCTCATTCTGAGGTTCCTGTGTTGCTACTGGCGTGTTCTCTTTCATGGACTCTGCTTATGGTTGTTGAATCTCTTCCAATATTGGTGTAGAGATCACCGGTGTTATCTCTGGGGATGGAATCTCATTGATATCAACGATCTCCGATTGTTGTTGCTCATTTTCTTCCAGCGGTCCTCGTGACCTAGTTTGGACCCTGGTCGGTCTGGCTATCTGGCCTAGTTCAGAAGACTTTGATGGTGCCATAGTGGTGAGTGTTGAACATTTGCTAATTTTGAAGGATTGTGGTGAGCTCTGTGGTCTCGCTTTGTTCATTCGGGTTGTTGTTGCTCTCTCTATGTTCTCCTTTCGCGAATAGACTAGTTGCTTCTGTGCTCCCGTGTTGTATGGGCTTGCCATGAAGCTTATTGAGGATGCTTCCTCCATGATGTGATTAATGCACCATAACTGTGGGTTCAATGCATTTGTGGTAGTTTCATACTTGCCATTACACTTAATTTTACGTTTCTAGTTGCCGTGTTTAATGTGATGTTCCATCATTCCTTATCGTGCCTTAACTCCACTTAGTGTTGTCCTGTCATCCTGGTTTTTGCTGATTTTTCATTTCCCGCTCGTTTTTCTTTGGTATGTAACTGTTGGTCTTGCCTTTGCTGCATTCATGTTTCAAGCATCCTGTGGATTTTTTATCTCCGGTGTGCTTCGCGCTTTTCAGATTTTTTTTTTTTTTTACTGCGCGATGGGTGGTTGACTGTCCTTATACAACTTCAGTCGGCTCTCGTTGATCGTTCCTCTAAGGTCTGCACCTACTAAATATCTTAACTATACAGCTCCACCGTTTGTTACAGACTTGACCTCGTATGGTCCTAACCAATGCACTCTCAGCTTTCCTGGGTTTTGAAACGATTTGTTGTCATAGAGCAATACTAGATCTCCTTCCTTTAAAGTCTTCTTCTTAATGTGTCAATCGTGCCATGATTTGTCTCTGACCTTCTGCACTTGTTGATGGAATCCTGCCAAGATTTGGTCTTCCTCCATTGTTAACAGCTGGTTCAGTCTTTCCTGTATTGCGTCGCGTTCTATCATTTGTGTGATAGCTGCTACGTGTAACCTGGGTACTAAAAATTCTAATGGCACTACTGCTTCTTGGTCGTAGACTAGCTTGAATGATGTGTGCCCTGTCAAATTTTTGCATGTCGTCCTATAAGCCCATAATACTAGTAGTACTTTGAGGTCTCAGTCGTCTCTGTTGACGTTATAGATCCTTGTTAGTGCGTTCTCTAGAATTTTGTTGAAGGCTTCTACTGTGCCATTTGCCTGTGGATGATATGGTGTTCTTTTCTGGTGGTGAACTTCAAACTCTTCGAGCATCACACAGATGGTGTTATTTATGAAATGTGTGCCTTGGTCGCTCATCAAAACTCTTGGGCACCCAAACCTAGTAATTACTTGTTCAAATAAGAAGTGTGCAGTTGTCTCTGCGCTGCAGTCTTTTACTGGTGCAGCTTCCACCCACCTTGTTAGGTATTCTGTCGCGATGATGATGTATCTTGCCCTTGTTCTTTTGACTGGTGGGTTAATTGGTCCCACAAATTCTATTGCCCATTTATCAAATTCCTGTAATGTCACTTGAGGTCATAACAACATCTCGTCCCTTTTGTTGGGTTTGCCAACCCTTTGATAGACATCGCATTCCTGACAATACTCTTTTGAGTCTCTGTGAATCGTTGGCCACCATATTCTTGAGTGGAGTACCTTCTGCACAATAGCTTTTCCTGCATAGTGTCCTCCTGCCAATCCCTCGTAGACTTATGCTAAAATTGTTGGTTGTTCATGCTCTAACATGTATCTTCGTAAGATGCTATCTGCGCCCATTTTATATAGATGTCTTGCGATCAATTGATAGTCAGTTGCGCAAAATACCAAGTTCTTCTTCTACACGATTGTATATTCTTGCGGCGCGGTACCTGTGCTCAAGTACTGGATGATCTCTGCGAAGTAGTCATCAACAATATGTACTGAGAATAATTGTGCATCTGGAAAATTGTCTTCTAAGTTCGTGGGTTCTTCTCCATTTGTGACACGTGATAGGTGGTCAATTCATGTATTCAGTTTTCCTGGTTTGACTATTACTTCGAAGTCAAATTCTTGAAATAACAGTAACCATCGAAAGATTCTCCCCCCCAACACTAGCTTGTTGACTAGGTATTTTAGGGCCGAGTGATCTGTAAACATCTTAAAATGCTTCTCCAATAGGTAGTGTCTGAACTTCTGCAATGCATAAACCATAGCTAGGCCTTCTCTTTTCGTCATGTTATAATTATGTTCTGAGTCTGATAGTTTTTTTCTTGCGAATGCTATCAGGTGATCCAAGTCTCCTGCTCTTGGCTGCACTAAGATAGCTCCAAGTGCTATCACTGATGCATCTACATGCACATGGAATGTCTTTCCCCAATCTGGAAATATTAATATCGGTGCAGTGACCATCTTTTCCTTCAGAGTATCTAGACCGCGTTGACACTCGTCGTTCCATTGGTACTTTGTATCCTTCCTTAACAATTTCTCCATTGGTGTTGTGATCTGCGCATATCCTTTGATGAATTTCTTGTAGTATCCTGTGTGTCCTAACGTCGCTCGTAGCTGACGGAACATTTTTGGTGCTGGTAAATTAACGATGACTGCGATCTTTGTCGGATCGACCAGTAGCCCTTGTTTGCATACTATATGGCCAATAGTATCCCAAACGGTGTTCCAAATATAGATTTCATTATGTTTAGTGATATATGACATTGTCTGCATCGTTCTATCATCAAGCGTAAAACTTCCACATTGTTTTTCATCAGACTATAGACTGTCTAGTCATCCAGGTATACTTCAAGAAACTGATGGATGAATTCCTTAAATGCTGTGATAACCACTCTGGAGAATATTGCTGGTGAATTATTCAGTCCAAATGGCATGATTGTATATTGGTAAGACCCCCATTCCATTGCGAACGTGGTCTTGTATCTATCCTCTTGTAATATCTTAATATCATGGTAGCCTGAGAATCCATCAGTGAATGAGTACGCTTCGTGTCCCCCCACATTCTCTAACACTTCATCCGTGAACAGTGTAGGGAATGGGTCATGTAGGCATGCATCATTCAACTTCCTCAAGTCAACGCATATTCTAATCCCTCTTCCTTTTTTCTTGTCCTATACGACCATTAGGCTTATCCATTCTGATTCCTCGACTGGTTCGATTATGCCGGCTACGAGCATCCGATCGATATCCTCTTTAACTTTATGTTTGTATATGGGGTTTAGTCTATATGGTCATTGTCTAATCGGTCTCTCTTCGAGTATGAGGGGTATCTTCATCTCTCCCAATTCTCCTGCTATACCCTTCATCTCTGTAAATGTTTTAGGAAATAAGTCGTTGTACTCGCACAACAACTTTGTGATGCTTTGTACTGTTGGCTCATCCCAGTAGTCTCCAATGCTGGCCATTTTGGGATGTTCAGTTGTTTCGATGTTAACTTTCTTTACCTTGATTGGTGTGGAAATAACTTTGGATTCTATGGGTGGTCCCTTCACATCTATTTTGCCTCCTTCTTCAATCTGAATGTCATGTAGGTCATCTTCGTCTGGTGCTTCCTCCTGTACATGGTAACATGAAGGTAGTTCCTTGACTGTCTTCTTATTTCGCTGCTACTCTTCAGTAATAAGTTCTATTTCTGGTTCTTCAATGAATATGATTCCTCTGATTCGTTTCAGGGTTGCATCTATGTTGGGGTTCTCATGCTTGAATGAGAAAGTGATGGTAAAGTTATGCTGCAATGTCGTTCATGTTGTAGTTCCTTTGCGCAACTCCTGATCTGTATACCAGTTTGTTGGTATTCCCTCTAAAGTGTGAATAAAGTGGTGAGGCCATTCCTCTAGTGGTGTCATTTTCCATAGTGTTTTGCACTCCTCCAAGTGTTTTGTTGGTGTTCCTAATCCTTCATATCTCTGTTGTTTGTTGTTTTTTTGTTCTGCGACGAACCTTATGTGCAGTAACCGCTTACATTGGTACCATTTTGTGATAATCTCCTTGTGTGCACCCCACCATCTTGTGGGTGTGGTCTTGAGTGCTAAATCCAGTGCTTGTAGCCTCTGGTTCTCTAATAATTCATCTTCATATTGTGTCAAGAATGTTTCCAAATCATTTAGTTCATGGAAACTGGGTGGTTCTTTGATTTCCATGCCTATCCACCATACTGCGCAGTCTATTCTTGCACATCTTCTTATGGATAATTCATGTAGTCTCTGCTGCCAGTTTTCTAACCCTGTGTTTGAATCTATTGTGCATGAAGTAATGTTGCGCCAACTAAGTACCCCGTCTGTAGTTGGGTTTACGTAATCCTCCCCGCGTGCAGTTGTTCTATACAACTAGTCGATCTCCTCTAAGTCTAGACAAGTGGGTTCTACGAACCTCTCCCCTTGTGATGGATCTAGTGGTTCTATGACCCTGTAATCTCCAGATTCAAATGCCATTTTCCTTGTCTTCAAGTTAATTATGGTATGGTTTTCAAACGCCCAATCCAGACCGAGTAGTGTCGGGTACGGTGTTGTACCATATACTATTTCGATAACTTCAAAGTTTTCTTTAGTGCGCACTCCATCAAGATCTACTGTTGCTCCTTTTAGTCTCCCTATTGGTAGGACCCTATGATGGTTTGCTAGTTTTAATTGGACATTTGAGTATCCCAATATTGGCTCTCCCATATATTGCTAGGTTTTCTTGGGTAGCACATTCACTTTGAATCTTAGGTTCAATATGATGTCTCCCATATTGAAATCCCCAATGTTAGCATTCAATCTAAATTCCCTACTTGTTCTTCTTATTGTGTGTAGATGATTGATAGTTTTCAGTTCTAGCTTTTGTTCTGTCTCGCTGCTACATTTCTCTAGGATGTTTTGCAATATTTTCACAGATGAAGGATCACTTAACATTCTTATGCATGATTGCAAAAAGTCTTTGATAGTACTTACTTGTCCCTTGGGTGGCTTTCCGTTGGTATGATCCAATGATGGCGACATTTTGTATGTTGGGGCTTCATGGACTGGTTGCGCAGTGGAAGTCAATGCTATGTCCACCTTCTAAAATTCTTGTCTGGCTTCCTTAAAAGTCTCCTTTTCTTTGGGTGCGTCGAACTGCTTTCTTGGTTTGGTGTTCTTCTTTTTCCATTGATTCTGTGCAGGTTCCTGTCGGACTGTGTCGTTTCCTGTCTTTGTTCCTCCACGAGTGACTATATTGATGTTTCGTCCATCCTCCCTTGCTTCGATTGAAATCCATTGAACATTTTGGTTGTTATGGTTCCTCTTTTCCTGGATATTTACCAATAGTGTTGGACATTCCTCTGTCTCGTGATCCGATGTGTGATAATACATACAAGTCGTTGGCGGTAGTGGGCATTCCCATGCATAATGTCCTGGTTGTTGATAGTTGTGACATGTGACTGGTCCTCTGCCATGTCTGAAACCTCCTCTGGCTCGTCCTCCTCCTCGGTCCCCTCTCGGCGCGTTGTATTGTGGTGCCTGATTATACTGCGGAATATTACACTAGGGTTGCATCGGGTTGTACTGCGGTTGTTGAATAGTGTTGTATGGAGTTGGGGCTTGATTGAACTGTGGCGTTGCTTGCCCAGTCATCATTTCGGCTTATACGATATATGCGTCTGATGTTCTTTCCCGCATCAGCTCCATAGTTCTACAATCTTTGTCCTCATGGCCCAATGACTTACAAAAGGCGCAATAAGAATTATTTGGAATTGTATGGTACTTTTGCAACAGCGTGCAGTGATAAGGGTCATGACCCAATTTCTTGCATATTTCGCACCATAATCCTCCCTGTGGTAGCGGGTTTGGCATGCCTATTGTCATATACTGAATGAATGTTGGACATTCATTCTTGTGGTGTTCTTCCTTCCTGCATGTGGTGCACCAAACGACTTCTCATTTGTCCTTATTCTTATTCTAGTTCAACTGAAATGTTAGATTCTTCAAATCCTCCTTCAATTCTTTAATGGTTGGGTCTGTCTACTGGTATTGGTGCTCTTCTAGCTATAAGGCTGCTTGTAGAGCCTTGGCCTGCATCTGAAACTTCTTCTGTTGTAAGGGATATTTTATGTGTGGGAGTAGTGAGTTGAAAAACAGGTGTCGGTGTTGCATCTCCGTCATAAGGTATTTTAACTTCCCCTTCAGTCGCTTGAATATCTGGTCAATATCCCATATAGACTCTCATGGTTTCTGTCTTATATTGATCATCTTTTTCATGTACTAATCCTCTGAGCTCAGCTTCTGGAACTCATTAATCAGTAGATTCTTAATGTCTGCCAGTGTCCTCGTCGACCCAGGGGCACTGTTTGTGTCTAGACTCATGTACCAGTCTAGTGTGTGGTCTCTTAGCATGATCTCTAGCTGCACGAGTTTGGTATCTTCATTAGTGACCTGTTTTTCCTCGATCTTTGCACAAATGAACAAATGCTTCTCAGGGTCTTCTGTTGCTTCTCCTTGAAATTCTGGTAATCTGATAGTGGGATCGTGTCCTACCATTCTAAATAGTGAACTACTACCTATGTCGTGCGGTGTAGATACTTGAATAGTATTTCCTGAACAGGATCCTCCAGTTTTTGCTCCTACGGTAGACATACTTCTTACTGTCGGACTTCCTGCAAACTTCAGTTGTCTAAACGGTGGTGTTCTCTTTGGTGTATTGGTCTCACATGGGTTTATGGGTTCCACCCTGACATTAATATGGAAAGGATGGATGTCTTATCCTCCCGTTCTTGGGTTTCTTGTTTTCCTCTCATAGGTTGCGCATAGGATTTCCTCAATCTACTCCACAGCCCAGAGATCCTCTACCTCTTCCTCATCTCTTTCCAAGCCCTCCCTCATGGCTATGACTATATTCTTGGTATTCATCTTATATTGGTAGGGTACTCCACTACACGTCATTCCTGATGATGCCAAGATCCACTGAAGTTGGTCGTCATCCATCAAGATCGAGTCCAAGGGTTACTCCTCCTTCTTTCCTTTATCTATACCTCCTTCCATTTGTCCTCTCTCTGTCAGTGCTTCCCCCCCTTCCCCCATGCACGCAGGGAAGTCTAGTTGTATGATTCCATTGTCATTACCCCTTTGTTATATAGCAATATTTGAATAGAAGTATACAATGATCGAATGTACCTTTCATGGGGTCCGCGTAGAAATTCTTGCTCTGTTGTGATGTATGACTTCGTTGTGTCAACTGTAAACTCTGTGATGAATCCTTCCACAATACTATCAATCCAAAAGTCGTATGCACAAGTGAATTTGTTGTTCACCTGTTGTAACTGCTCAACCTGTATTGGGGTCCAATCAAGTTGTCAGATCCGGTTCGTCGTGTGGTTATATTTCAACCTTAGTATCTACTCCTGCAGTAGGTGGGGGAAATCACAGAAAAATACTTCGTGTAAGTCCGTAAACACGTATTTATCCATATATTTGGGAGGTGTGATGCTAGGGTTTCTATTGTCTTTCTAGGCAAACTCTAGCTCTTTAGTTCTCAACCAGCCTCTAATTTCTACTTTCGTGGGGTTCCACGGTCTCAACATTCCCTTCTAATGGATCAACGGTCTTCTAGTTTCACTCATTCTTTTCTCATGCATTCTATCTCATCTACTCAGTCCTCTCTTGTTCCTCTTAACATGGCAACAAAACCATTTGTTGGCTTAATGAATGGCTCTTCCCTACTACCTGCGTTGTTGACCCAGAGTTCATATCTTTCAGGGTACCAACAAAGCATAAAACTATTGGCCCTTCTAGTAAACCAAAAGGCAACATAGTGCACAAAATGCACTGCACAATCTCACCCGAGATAGATTTAAATGGGTGGCTGTAAGACTCGGGTGTTTACAGCCTAGGATTGAGCGAGAGATATGGAATCTGTATTTTGAACCATTTATTATAACTTGTGTTACAAACTACTGTTATTCTCTATTATATTTTAACCTCTCGACATCTTTTCTTGATATCCCATCAACCATTAACCAAAAAATATAATAACTCATTCATTCATTACACACAACTTTTAACTACTAAAACTATGACAAAGATATTCATGCATTCATCACATTACACAAGTATTATCATGGTTCACCCCCTCCTAGGCTACGTCCACAAAAAATTGGCTCTTGGCTCTCTTATTATGGTAGTTTTTCAATTGTTGTGTCGCGTTACAACTCTCCTCAGTTGGGTAAGATCTATATGAGGCGAACTAGATCGCATCAGGCTCCTCGACCTGCGATCTAATCCTCAAGATCTACCTTCTCTCCTCTGCTCTAGTTCCTCTTCTTTACAAATTTAGTTCATTACATATCATATCAAGCTCTACAAAAGTAGCAAACCAAACCTTTCTATGATACCTGCATATCTATATTTATATCTATCGGGCTCTTCAGCCATTTACACGAAACTTTACAAAAACCCTAACCCTATTATCGTTAGGTCTTCCTTTACTACATGCGTGCTTTTCTTCCTTCCATCTGTCATCTCCTTCTTGCATGCATGCGTGATGTGCTTCTTACCAGTTGTCGCTTTCCTCTTGCACACTTTCTTTCCCACAATTTCTCTTCCAACTGTCATTCTTCTTTGTGCACGCTTTCTTTCCCACTTCAACCTGCTGCCAACACATATAACTTCTCAAAACTCCCACTGCATGTGCAATGTTCAGTCTAGTACAGACCATTGCATACATCAAAATACCAACAACACTAGCATACAAAACATGGGACATGTCCTCTTCCTCTTCCTTTGTCTTGGGACACTAATATGCATATAAATTTACACCTATATGAATATGAACCTTGACCAGTTTACTTTCCTACATATTAAACCTCAGAAATATCATCTCAGCATATTTTATCTAATTCAACCAAATTTTATTGTCTGCACTATATATTTTAATCTCCATTCCCAGAATGAAGTTAGCAGCATCGAGATCCTTCATGTCAAATTTGGAGGATAGTTATGATTTCACCTCCTTGATAACATCCATGTTATTTCCTAAAAGAAACATGTCATTTCCTACTAGAAACATGTCATTGACATACAACACTACATAAATGAAGTGATTACCAACCTACTTGGAATATACACAATGATCATCCCTGCTTCTTACATATCCTAGTCAAAGGATGTATGTGTCAAACTTTTGGTACCACATCCTAGGTGATTGCTTATGACCATATAGTGACTTCTTTAGCTTACATAATAGCTCTTTCTTTCCCTTCATTGCAAATCCTTCTGGTTACTTCATATATATTTCTTCTTCTAGATCCCCATGTAGGAATGTTGTCTTCACATCCATATTTTCTACTTTAAAATCAAAAGAAACATCAACATATAAAAGAAATCTAATAGAAGTTAACTTGGCAATGTGAGAAAATTTTTCACTCAAGTCATTTCCCTCTACCTAGGAATTGTTAGTTTTTATTCATATGAGATATGAGAGATATTCGATATATTATTACAATAATGAGTGTTCCATATATAGGGAACACAAGTTGACCATCCATGAAAGGATGTGTCCCTTGAATAATCAATAACTATTTATTATTATCATTTACTTATTATATACTATACTTAATAATCAATAATAATTATATTATTAATTATTATCTTTAGAGAATGTCTTCCCGATGTTGTCCAAACATCAACACTCCCTCTCAACAAGGCAGACATTCTGCAACATGTCACTCTTGTCTTTGAAGTATACAAACTTCACCCTAGACTCATGACACTTGTCCGTCAATCTTGGGAGACATCTCTCTCTCACCTTAACAGAGGAGAAACTCCTTATGCGGCTCTCCCTCTAAGCCAATTAACTCTCTCTAAGATTAGGCTTACTTTGGGTCCGCATGTAAAATCATATAGCATCTTGTGTTTTTATCAATCCTTGTCAAGTCACCTGACTAGGACAAAGAACGCAACAGGATATTTCACCACAAGCACACACCTATGAGTGAATGTCGACTTGATGCTAACTAACATGTAGAAAGCACTTCAAGCACCTCGATTCCATATTATTACTTGTCATGATCAAGGAAGGACTACGTCTAGGCCCATTTATCACAAGTGCACCTTTGTGACAAATGTATCCTATCTCCCTTGGTCTGCAGCTCAATGTAGGAGAAGTTATGCTCGATGTTGAAACATCAACACTCCCTCTTAGCTAGGGAGGTATCTTTCCATAGTAGTACACAACTATTGTCCAGAGACACGCAATCTCCGCTAGTGGTACAAAACCACCATAGTAGTAAAAGATTTGTCACACATGGCACTCTCAGGTGGACTTCTAGAGGCTACTCCCTCTAGGAACACTTAGGGTCAACTCCCCATAGTGTGAGACATCAAGGGTCAACTCCCTTGACATGTCCTCATGTTCTTTGAACATGGGACGATGGTCTATAAGCCCAAATGCACTTATTCCTTCTCGAATAAGTGTCCTCATAGATCAACTCAACTCAATTCACAGAGGAGTAGGATCTGTAGAAATTTTGTCACACATGGCACTCCATGTGGACTTCTAGAGGCTACACCCTCTAGAAACACTAGGGTCAACTCCCATGGTGTATGACATCAAGGGTCAACTCCCTTGAAATGTCCTCATGTGCTCTCCACATGGGACATTGGGTTATAAGCCCAACTACACTTATTCCTTCTCAAATAAGTGTTCCACTTATCCCTTCTTGGATAAGTGTCCTCACAGATCAACTCAACTCAATTCACAAAGGAGTACAATCTAGAGAAAGTTTGTCACAC
>ML791405.1:236874-251807 GCA_009831015.1 Picea engelmannii
GGACTTCTAGAGGCTACACCCTCTAGAAACACTAGGGTCAACTCCCATAGTGTATGACGTCAAGGGTCAACTCCCTTGACATGTCCTCATGTGCTCTCCACATGGGACGTTGGGTTATAATCCCAACCACACTTATCCCTTCTTGGATAGGTTCCCCACTTATGCCTTCTCGAATAAGTTTCATCACAGATCAAATCAACTCAGTCACATAGGAGTACGATCTGGAGAATGTCTCAGAAAGCTGCAAACATCAACACTCCCTCTCAGTGAGGGAGGCATTCTCTGCCACGCCAAGTCTGTCACAGAAGTACTTAAACTTCATCCTGGTTTGGTAAGAACATCAGCAACCTGCTCATCTGTAGGAAGGTACTGCACCAATGCTTCCTTCCTTTGCACCATGTCTCGGATGAAATGGTACTTGATCTCAATGTGGTTCAATTTTTCATGAAACACTGGCTTATCAGAGATCTTCATGCAACTTTCGTTACCATAATGAATAATGGTGGAATCCAACACATGTTCGGATAGATCTGCAAGGAGCCTGTGAAGCCACACGGATTCATGGACTGTCATACTTAATGCAATGTATTATGCTTCTGTTGTGCTCAATGCGACAGAAGTTCATTTCCTACTACACCAGGAAACCATGGAAGATCCCAAAGTGAAGCAACACCTGAAGGTGCTCTTTCTGTCCACTATGCTCCCTGCCAAATCAGAGTCAATATATTCTTTCCATATCATATCAATATTAGAAGTATATCTCATACCATGTCGAACTGTGCCTTGCAAGTATCTCAACACATGTTTCACAACAATCTAGTGTGTCTATCTTAGCTGACTTATAAACTGGATAAGTGCACTCACTGCATAACAAATATTTAGTCTGGTGTTAACCAGATACATCAATTATCCAATCAGATGTCTGTATAGAGTCAGATCAATTTCGTCAAAATCATAAGAAGACACACTTAGTTTCTTAAGATTTGTCATCATTGGTATAGCCACGGGCTTGAAGTTCAGTATCTCAAACTTCTTCAATATCTCAACTCTGTACTTCCCCTGACTCAGGAAGATCTCATTAGTTCTTTGCCACACTGTTAGTCCCGAGAAGTAGTGAATCATACCGAGGTCCTTCATCTCGAACTCATAGGCCAACGCATACTTGCATTCAATAATAAATCTATATGTACCTGTGAGGAATAAATCATCAACATATAGGACCAAAATCAGGGCCTCAACATTAATAGTTTTGTAGTACAGGTTGGGTTCAAAAACTCTTTTGCAGAAGCCCAAACTCATCACGTGTCCATCAATCCTCGCATACCAAGCTCGAGGTGCCTGCTTGAGCCCATACAGGGCCTTCTTCAACCTACACACATGAGACTCCTTCTCATGTATGAAGAAGCCATCTGGCTGCTCGATGTATATTTATTCCTCAATCTCTCCATTGAGAAAGGTTGTCTTCACATCCGTCTAATGTATTTTCCAACCCATACATGTTGCGAGGGAAATAATTGTCTAGATAGAAGTGTATTGAGAAACAAGAGAAAATGTCTCCTCATAATATATTCCCTCCACCTGAGAGAATCCTCTAGCAACAAATATTGATTTGTGCTTCTCGATGCTCCCATCAACTGTGTGTTTGATCTTGTAGATCCATTTAGAAGAAACTACATACTTCCCCTTAGGTCTCAGAACAATATCCCACACATCATTCTTCATGATGGATTGATACTCCTCAATCATGACATCTCTCCATACTGGATGACTAGTTGCCTCCTCATAACAGGAAGGCTCAAAATGAATGATGTTGCTCATAACTGTTGCATAGCATGAATATCTCTAAGGTCTCTTTCTCTCTTGGAAGGTACCATGAGGAGATACATGTCCTTCTACCTCTTGCAGAGTCTGACAAGCCCATGTAGGTCTCTTCTGACCTACTACAATATCTCTGGGAACATTAATTGAAGCTATAGGATCAACGAGATCAAATTTGATCAATAGATTAAATTGTCTCCCTCTAAAAAGGAATGTCATCTTGAACCATATTTGATATATTGAGGTTCCCTCATGAAACCAATGTCTCAGAAGACATATCGAAGTTTCCTCATGAAATCAATGTCTTGGTTCCTTCATCTGACTATTTGAAGGAGCCATGAATCGAGAAATGACACCATGTACATGCATGGAACCATGTCTCCCTCCTTGGGAAACTTCTCTTTCCTCCAAGTCCTTGTAATCAATGGATTCTAGGAGATCAAGGTAACAATTTTGGCCACCATCAAAAATCTCTTTCATCTCATGTAGCTCTATCTTGAGAACAATAAGCTCTTCGATCAAATTCCTTTGTCTATCAAAAAATTATCTTTGAATTATCGTTGCTCGAGATGATTTCCTTCAATGGCAACTATCTTCGGATTCCAAGGGAAAACTCTGGCACTAAATACAACTCAATCTGGCTAAAAATCATCTAACAGACACCATTCCGACATTGATACAGAATCTCAACATCTTTTCTTTTCTTGGATTTGAATGATAATGTTATTTTTTGTCCCGTCCCGACATTCTTAGGATTTTTAAGAAATATAACATTTCTTGACCTGTCAAGCAACGCGTTAACATGCACCATACCGCTAGCACTGAGAAATCTTCCCAATGTCTACTATAGTCATTGTTGTCATATTCAAGTCTTGACTGCTTAAAATATTACATTGTTGTCCATACTAGAGCAAGACCATCCACTGGTTCAATATCAAGAAGAGGGATCAGGTTAGTCACTATAGATATCTCTCTAGCACTAAACCAAACCATAAGTATTTTGAAACCGGAAGTCTGTACAGACAACTGATTGAAGAAATGAAGGGCGGGGGGTGTATGAAAATACAACCCATGTCCACGGAGGACTCATGTAACCAACAATAACTCCCACTTGGTTGAATAGGGAACTGTGTGGCATAAGCTGACCCATCCTCCCATGTTGTATGTAATTGCTTAACTCCATGCCAGTGAAGAGTAGCATTATATGGAGCTTTGTTATAAGCATAACCCGGTAACTCGCATCCTTTCAATAACGAAAGTGTAGCAATGTATATGTGCATTTGATATAGTAGCCAGGACCAGAAACACCAAAAAACATCCTATGGGCCTTAAAGACATGTTGCCCAAATATCGAAGTCGTCTGGGAACAATTATGTGCAAAAAAACACGCTATGCTTATACTCGCAAGTTAGATTAATGCTTCTTCTTTTTCTTTTTTTAATATGCACAGAGTTTCATCATACTCTCTCACATATTTTAAATATTTATAAGAACTTGGAATGATAGTTGAGAATACTTTCATACAACTTCTTGTCTGTATTTTCAACTCTATATAAACAAGTTGTAAATGCAGTGTTCTGAACCTATTTATGCAATCGTGAGGAGGTGGGGACCCAAGTTGAAGAAGAGAATTCAAGCCAGAAGAATTCACACACAGCTAAAACAAGAAGCAAATTTCTTTCAGGATCCTGGGCCCTCCTATGAGGAAGTTATCCCAGTCCTGCACTGATACCATGTTAGTTTTTATTCATATGAGATATGAGAGATATTCGATATATTATTACAATAATGAGTGTTCCATATATAGGGAACATAAGGTGACCATCCATGAAAGGATGTGTCCCTTGAATAATCAATAACTATTTATTATTATCATTTACTTATTATATACTATATTTAATAAACAATAATAATTATATTATTAATTATTATCTTTAGAGAATGTCTTCCCGATGTTGTCCAAACATCAACAGGAATAACGTTTTTCTACTAACCAGACTTTGTATTTCTCCACTTTTCCTTTTTCATTCAACTTCTTCTTAAACATCTATTTCTTGCCAATGGCCTTTCTTCTAGTTGGAAACTCAACTAGATCCCATGCCTCGTTCTTATCCATGGCATCCATCTCTTCAACCATGGACTTCTTCCAAAGTTTACTATTCTACTACTCCCTTTATAGTTCTAGGATCTTCATCAATAATAGATAAAACAAAATTAGCATGAAAATTAAGTGGACTATACATTTATGGTTTCCTTATTTCCCTCATCGATCTCCTCAATACTGTAGTATGAGGTTCTTCTTATTCTACTTCATCTTCTCCTATTGATTCAAATTTTGTGCCATTCAACTCAAACTCTATTTTCTTAGGTTCTTCTTTCCCTGGTAGTAATTCATGTTTAGGAACATCTTTAACCTATCTAAAAACAACATCCCAATTGTAAACAATATTCTTAGTTTATGGGTTCCAAATCTTATAACCTTGCATACCATCTTTATAACCAATAAAGATGCTCTTTTCATATTTATTATCCAACTTACTCCTATTTTCCTTTGGAGCATGTAAATAAGCATCACAACCAAACACTCTGAAATGTTCAAGAGAGAATTTCTTACCAGTCCATACCTCATGCAGAGTTTTTCCCACCAATGTTGATGAGGGTGATCTATTTATCAGGTAACATGCATGTTGATTTTTGTAGCTTTGGGAGGTATTCTCAGTAGAGGCCAAGATGCCAGGCATGTGGGAATTTTTGTTGGCACAATTTTTTACTTTCATTTCAATGAAATTGGCCTAGAAATGAGGCTAGGATCTCATGGAAAAGTTGATGGGATTTGTGGGTTTGTGTGGGGTGGCCACACTCATAAAGAGGATTAAAATATTCTAATTAATTGTTGAGTTTAGGAAGGGCTCTTAAACTTACTTATTGGACTCCTATATAAAGGAGAGATGCCATTATGACATTAGATCATCATAGTGGAAGAATTGAGTTAGCATAAGTCAATTTTAACGTGTGTTAGGAGGCTTGGTAATTTCAGCAAAGGGAAATTCTACTAGGGTGGAAAATCTGGCCTAAGGTTGAAGAATCTCTATTTTATGTTATTGGCAAGGAAAGACACACCTTACATGTGGGAGAGAGAGACAACCTTAGAAGGAAGATATTGTATGAAGTGAAGTGAGTTGTACAAAGTGTCTGTACATTTTTTCACATGTACGCAGGTTAGAGTGGGAACATTCGTGTACATACATGGGTTTCTATAGGAATAGTCATGTATATCTGTACAAGCTCTTCTAGACAGAGGCAATTTCGTACAGGCTGATGACAGGTGACCTCAACAGGTTGTACATGTGGTCTGCAAAAATTTGTGGGCATAGAATATTTCAAGGATATTGTTGAGGTTTGGTTTTCTAATTTGAATGGTTATTAGAGAACAAGGTTGTTCTCAGTTTTGGTGAATTTGGAAAACAAGGTTGTCCTCAGATTTTGGTGAAATTGTATTGGCTAGGAGGGATGTCTTTTCCCTTAGGATTTATGATGATAACAATATTACATAACTGAAATTTTGTTTCATATGTGTGATGATTCATCTCTGATCTTTTGTGTTTCTGTGACATATGTTTTCAGTCAATAATTTTCAGTGTAGAATTTTTCAGTGATAACAACTAGGGTGTTACTCTTGGTTCACTAGGAAGCAATTTCCTAGATCTGAAAATTAGTCACATAGATTTTCATGTGAAAATTGAAAATGCAGTACCCACTACTTATGCCCAAAATTCTTATCCTAATCTGACACCACTGAGCATGCTCCTTTATTTTTCCATCAACGTCATGTTCATCCTTTATGCAACCTCGTTCTATTGAGGTGTGTAAGGAGTAGTATTTTTCCTTTCTATACCACACTTCTTACAAAACTCTTCAAATTCATTCGCATATAATTCTCCACCATTGTCTGTCCTCAACACCTTTATTTTCTTCTCTGTCTGATTTTCTACCAGAGCCTTGAAATGTTTAAATTTATGAAATACCTCAGATTTCTTCCTAAGAAAATAAATCCATGTGTTCCTTGATAAATCATCTATGAATGAACCATAATACATAGATTTACCTAATGATGGAACAAGCACATGTTCAAATAGATCATTATGTATCAACTTTAAGATTCCCTTTGCTCTTGTAGCACTAGATGAGAATCTTATTCGATTATGTTTACCATATATATAATGTTCACATAAATCAAAATCTAGGGTGCAATTAGACATACCTTCAACCATACCTTTACTGTGTAATGTTTGAATGCCCTTTTCTCCAATATGTCCTAGTCTTTAATGCCACAACATGGTCTTCTTTCCAGGGATAGTATGGATCCTATCTTCTTTATTTCTCTACTCAGGGAAAATAGAATTGTTACACCCATAAATATAAGTGCTTCCCAATCATTTGTATAGAATTCCACACTAAAATCCCCTCATCAACATCATTTCTCCTCATACCATCTTGCAAGTCCCCTTTTCCAATAAAGTATTCACTCCTGCATAATCCAACTTACTGACATATATTAGGTTCCGGGCTAGATATGGAATGTGCACAACTCTAGGGAGAGTTATAATCCTTCCATATTTTAGCAACAACTTAACCCTTTGTTGTTCCAAAGTTTGTACTTAAGGATTAGAAGTACAGTGTCTAGGCATCTGAAAGTGAGTAAGAGGTAGAGAAGGAAGAAATGTCAACCTTTGGCAAGGGAAGCTATGGCCGATTTCTAGGTTGTTGTCTAGCTTCCAATTGTTCCTGGATGTTTATGTCTCTTTCAATCGCTACCCATGAATGTTCCAGTTCCATCCGAGTAGTGGTTGTTTTAAGAATAGTATCAAAAAGATTCAAGGCAATATGTGTTTGATTTGATAGACCAGGTTCAATATTAGGTTGTCTTGTCATAGGGACAGTCATAGAGGAACAAAATGATAAGAAAATATCAAAGAATTGCTTAGATGTTGTCTCGATTTCGGTCGTATAAAGGAGAGTTTATAGCTCCGATATTGAAAACAGGGTGCAAACCAAAGGTCCTTTCCCGTAACTGAGTTATATTTTAATAAATGTGTATGAGGTGTAAGAAGAACATTAAGTTGTCTATCATGTAAGGCTCCTATCAAGGGAGAATCTCACTCATAAACAGAGGAAGAAAAAGATAAAGAAATAACATGATGAAGCATAAAATATATATAGAAATCTAAAATGCTCACTAGTCTTATACCTGCTGATAGCCGGTGTAGAGGAAAAACAGTAAACAATATAGAAAACTGAAATTTATTCACTATAGTAGAGGTTGTACTAAATTATAGTGAAACATTCATCAGATACATATATGAAATGAAATTAGATATGGAATACAAGGAAACAAACTCATAACACAGTAGTGACGGAATCGAGAATCTTCGGATTTGCTTTATATTAACTCTTGAGGGAGAAAATCTCTATTACAATTGACCCAAAAAGGTCTATCCCTTGTTCCTTCCTTCTATTGTATATTTATACAAATTTACATATGATAGAATCTCAATCGTTCCAGGATTTTCAGTTACAACAAGAAGGAGATCAATCGTTTCATTTCTTTATCTCTGTCTTTATTTGGCACCAGAAGCATGCCCCTTTGCATGATCGGTACAAGTGACACATTTCTCCACTAGCCGAGATATAAACCTATAAGGTTCCACTTGACAATTGGCCTCAAAAATATAACAATCTCTTATTAATTGTGGTAACCTTTCTTCCATCTGTCGATCTAGGGTGTCGATAGTGCACAATCACACACTTGGTTTAATAATCCATTTATCTATTTGAACTATGTCTGCCAGAGTTACTTGTGAGATTTTGGCTGAATCTCTTTCTTCTTTCTCATTTATATCAAGAAAGAATTTCGCTATATTCATTTGGTTCAATGTCTCAACATTTCTCTCACTATCAATGCCTAACAGATCTCCATCTATAGAACTGAAGGCCTCTTCCCAGGATTTCCTTATCCTCTTGGCTTGCAATTTGCCTTCTGATATGTTGTGTTCCCATTCTTTCAACAGGAATATTACCTTGGGTCTGCTCTGAAATGGAAAAATCAAAACTATTCGCCAATTCCCTGTTTGTTGTGGCTATTACAGCCTCTTGAAATGTGACCCGAGCTACTCCAGTTTCTCTCTCTCTAACAGATAAGTTTTCCAATACTTGATCAACAAGCAGGCAGTTGTCTCGAATCATCTTTACCTTGGCAAGTAAACTTTGTTGGGCTGCAGAAACTCTGCTCCTAATCTCCATAGCCTGGGACTGGAATATCCTGATATTTATAACTTGGCTTTCGGCGAACTCTAATCTAACCTGTAGATGCTCAATCAAATATCTTTGTTGGCCTACCTGTATTTGACTGGTCTGAGCTACCAGCTCTTCTTGTTCGAGCTTAGCTTTGAGCAACTCGATTTCCTTTTTGTCGGCCATTCTTGCCTGTTCTATTCCTGTATTCGCCTGATCCTTGGCAACTTCCTCTATTGTGTCTAGCTTAGCTTCTAAGGTTTTGATGAGGCAATTTTTTCTCTTCAACTGATTTTTCAAAACCCTGACTGAAAATTGGTTTGTTGTAGCAAACGCCCCTAATGTCCTGGCTATTTATGTCGCAAACTCTTCTTTCGTCTTATCTTTCCCATCAGTCAACACCTCAAATTTCTTGGCTGTTGATCCTGCTTCTTGATAGAATTCTCTTTTTACCACAACTTTTCTCTTTTTATAAAAAAAGAACTCATTTGGAGGGAGCTCTTCCATCCTTATAGGTCTCAATTCTTCATTGAAAATCCACCCTGCCTCTATGTTCCCTTGAGTTGATTGTAAGGGAGTAATGGAGGTGATGGGATCTCTGATTTTCTTATTTGATTGGCCTGGAGTGGCAACTGGAGACTGCTTTTTCGACGGATCGGGAGTTTTCATTTCTGGTTTCGGGCTCCTAGTTTGCTCTTCCCTGTCCCGGTGTTCTTCTTGTCTGGGTGTTGAATCTTTTGAGCCTTCAACTTCTTTTTGTTGCACCTCTGTTGTTATTGGATTCTCACCCCGCAATACTGGGGGAAGACAACTCCATCGATGTTCTTGGAATTTTAAAACATTGGCACTTTCTTCAGGCACCAGGGCTTGTATCCAAGCCAAAACCTCGGCATAAGATCTTGTGCCTCGGAAAATGTCATCCAAGGGTGAATTTTTGTGCTCAAACCTTTTAAGCCCACAATTGGCTAAGTGGTTACTTATGACCCTATGTGGATCGTGCTTATTGAATTCGACATGAACCAATTTCTGGTCTTCCAGGGCTGCTGCCTCAGCTTTAGCATGCCCGAAATCTAACAAAGAATAGGAATTTAAATGAATAGGAAAAGGTGGCCATACCTTCTTAGAATATCCCTTAAGTTCCTTACTTACGCCACCGATTACGGTTTGCCTGGCAATCTCATGACAAGCCAACCTATCGGGTATGAATAGTGGTAAGGCATTAAGAGGAACAGAAGCGCCGAAAACCCTGAGATATGAAAATTCTTCTTCCACGTACCAATCAGCTATACTACTCAGATTTACCACAATACTGTCTGAGATCCTGGGTGGCAGGTGGCCGAAGATAGTGATGTGCAACGGTACCATTACCCAGTTAAAGATTTCATATACAAATCTTAAGCTTTGTCTTCCCATAGCTTTGAATAGTAGATGTGGATGGGCTCAGCTTCCGATGGAGTCCAGCTCCAACTCATTAAGGGAAAAGGCATCAGAAAATACACTGCGTCCATGATATACGCGGACATAAAGAATGAAGCGATCTTTCTACTCTCCTTATGCTCTCAATACTCTGTAACTCGACTGGTCAAACTATCAGACAGTAGTTTATCCTAGTCGAAGGAACAGCCTTCGGCGACTGAATGGATTAGAAGCACCCACTGAAGGAAAAAATGTGTGGTGTCTTCTCTCCCATATAATCTGTAGGTCATCATAGCTACATATTTAAACTTTGGTTCCAGAGAAGATATTGAATATATACCATTATTGTCTTCCCTGAACTTCGTAGGGTGTGAAACCCAATCTTTGATTAAACTGGACATACTCTTGTCGTATTGCACACATTCCTTCTGTTTAAAATTCTCCAAGAATTCAGCATTGTATGTAAGGTCTGACACGGTTGGAAACTTGTACATAGCCTGCAATTGTTCGGGTCTAAAAGTTCCAATCGTGACCCTCTTCTCGTTGACGATGGTTCTAGTTGGTATATCTACATGGTCTAATGCCCACCGGACCATATCGTAGTAAGGGAGAAGACGTGGCCTAGTCGCTACTTTATGCATTTGAGCCTGGACGACGATCTTATATTTGGTGATCAGGCCGTCTTTTTCATTGTCACTGGAATCATCTGAAACATCTACGAATTCGAACTGTAGAACCTCAGAAATATACGATCAGGTCCTGACAGAGTCGACACTTCGAGGTGAAGTATCAGAAACATTGTCTGAACCTTGGCCTAAAACCTCAACAGTGGCTTTAGATGCTTTTTACGGGGCCATGGCGGGGGATTTACTTTAGCTCTCCTACGATAACAATATGTATACATACATAAATTAGTTCGCTCTAGAAAGGTTTGCTCTGCGTAGAATAGAAATGAAATGTGTGACAACAAATAAAAGATCCATGCCTTCAACCATTTAAAACTAGGTCGTCCTTAGGAACAGAACGGTCAAATCATTCTTAAATATAAATTTCGCAATAAAAACCAAATCCTTACTTGTCGATTCACCTCATTTCCGATTAATGTCCTAGATTTTGACAGTTCGTAATGCAAGTTGGTGCAAGGAAAGTTTAAAATTTCCTCGGAGATTGTGCATATTAATTTTCGTATTAAAACACTAGAAATGTTGGCTTAGCTTAATTAATCAGGCCTTTTTTAAATGTTAATTAATCTTTCGGCATTCGCCTCATCGGGAGCTTTCACTTTAACCCTTTGAACCTCTAAAACCCGAGATTGCAATAATTAGCTTTGGTTAATAAAAAATGTAACAAGGATTAAATGTTTAATTAATTATGTTTTTATTTATATCGCAACTTCGCGAATCGGGGCTTCGAAGGTATAGCTTCCGGGAGGCTCGTATGCCAAGTTGTGAAATCCCGATGATATGATCTAATTAAAATGGAAGATAAAATCGGATTAAATGTTTAATTAATTACGTTTTTATTTATATCGTGACTCGGGGATTCGAAGGTATAACTTTTGAGGGAAAACAGGGTGAGTTGCGAATTCCCGATAGAGCTTAACCATGGCTGAACTTTTTACCTTTAACATTAACCTGGGTTACTTAAAACAAGAGTCTCACATTTTCGGCTATCGGGGTTATGACGGTAAGACTTTTGGAGCTAGAAAACACCGAGACACGAAATCCCGATGATGCTTAATTGAGGTTTAGAGTATCTTTACTCTCGATACTGATCTGGGTAAACTTTTTAAGACTATTTCACCATTTCGCCCCTCGGGATTTGTAAACTATGTGATCTATAACTTCCGACATGCGACATCCCGAGGTTAAAAGGTAGAGACTCGTTTAAACGATTAAAAAATAAATCTTTCCTTAAGAGTATGATAACTGTCACTGCTTACACGATGAGACTTCTGAGATTTTGGGGAAAAGAAAGGAAAATACAAAAACCAGCTTTCAATTTCAAGCATTAAGATATAAAATTTAAAAAAGGCTAAAAAAACAAAGGCGGCTCCATCACCTTCCATGTCCCATGATTTTTGCTATCGTGTCATCTCCTAGGAATACATCACCACCATCATACTTTTCATATTCATTGAATCACTCCCTGTGAGGAGTCATATGAAATGATGCACCTGAGTCGATCAATTGTACATCACGATATCCATGTGTACCTGTAGATGCCAGGTAAACATCACCTCCTTCTTTAGTGGAGGTTTTCGCCTCTGTGGAAGAGACATCATTAGATCCCTTTGCTTTGTCAACATTCTTAGACCTGCAATATTACTTATAATGCCCAACTTTACCACATTTCTAGCATTTCCTCAAAGATTTTCCTGGGGATTTATATCTACCTTTAGATTTAGAACTCCCCCCCTCGAAGAATTATTTTTATTCCTATCTTTGGGATGACCTCTTATAGATAAAGAATATGTGCTATGATTATCCATGCTTTTCTGTCTCATCTCTTCTGATAACAAGGATGAAACTACATCCTCATACTTCAATGAAGATTGTGTAATACTACCAATTTCTACAACCATATTACACCAGGAGTCTGGAAAAGAACATAACAAAGTAGTACACTTATCTTCTTTTCCGATCATAATATAAATATAGACAAGTTGACTTACCAGAGTATTGAAGGAATTTAGATGCTCTATTACAAAATCTCCATCTTCCATCGTAAGATGATACAACTTCTTTTGAGGAAAAAACTTGTTTACCAAGGACTTTGATTAATACAAATTTCCCAACTTTTCCCATAGTTCCTTGGTTGTAGATTCTCTCGACACATTCAGTAACACTGAATCTTCCAGACAGAGTTGAATCGTACTCCTTGTTATTATATCCAACTTCTCCAAATCTTATTTCGACATACCAATAGATTGAGTATTGGTAGTTTGTGTACCAGTAGATTGTGTAATAGTAGGTTGTGTACCAATATCCACAATGATCCATTGTTCCTTGTCTACAAGAAGGTCCTCCATCTTGAGATTCCATAGCTCAAATTTTTTATCATTGAAATTCTCAATCTCGATTCTACAACTATTTTTCATTCTCTTTCAACACACAAATCACCACTACAAAGCTCCCACTGAACCCAGGTTTATCACATACCCAAGATAAACTTGATCTATCAAGACCGAGCCAAACCCTCCGCAACAAAGGCATCCCCCTGAATCCCAAAACGTGCTATGATACCACATGTAAGTTTTAAACCTATGAAGTAAAGCAATGCATACAGATTCTTAAAAAAACTATAAATTAATCAATGCTCATACACATAGTATATAGAGATTTACATTGGAAACCCTTAAATAGGAGAAAACCAACCTTCCTTGGTTCCACACCTCTCAACTCTTCATTGTATTAATTTCACCATTCACAATATAATATATACAATATTTTAGGTATTTCCCAGCTACTAAAACCCTAATCCTTTAATTCAGGATTAATTTAGAAAAACACTAAAAATAGTGAAAACGCTAAAATAACAAAAAATGTCAGATGATAATAGGGACAAGTGATGGGATCATCAAATGTTTTCATCAAAGTTAATGCACCCCCCCTCCTAGGAAGACATCACCACCATCATACTTTCATATTCATTGAATCACTCACTATGAGGAGTCATATGAAATGATGCACCTGAGTCGAACAATTGTACATCATGATCTTCATGTGTACCTTTAGATGCCAGGTAAATATCACCTCCTTCTTCAGTGGAGGTTTTCGCCTCTGTGGAAGAGACATTATTAGATCCCTTTTCTTTGTCAACATTCTTAGACCTGCAATATTTCTTATAATGCCCAACTTTACCACATTTCTAGCATTTCCTCAAAGTTTTTCTTGGGGATTTATATCTACCTTTAGATTTAGATCTCCCCCCCCCCCCTAGAAGAATTATTTTTATTCTTATCTTTGGGACAACCTCTTACAGATAAAGCATATGTGCTATGATTATCCATTCTTTTCCGCCTCATCTCTTATGATAACAAGGATGAAACTACATCCTCATACTTCAATGAAGATTGTGTAGTACTACTAATTGCTACAACCATATTACCCCAAGAGTATGGAAAAGAACATAACAAAGTAATACACTTATCTTGTTTTCCAATCATAATATTAATAGAGACAAGTTGACTTACCAGAGTATTGAAGGAATTTAGATGCTCTGTTACAGAATCTCCATCTTCCATCCTAAGATGATAGAACTTCTTTCGAGGAAAAAAATTGTTTACCAAGGACTTTGACTAATACAAATTTCCCAACTTTTCCCATAGTTCCTTGGTTGTAGATTCTCTTGAAACATTCAGTAACACCGAATCTTCCAGGTAGATTTGAATCATACTCCTTGTTATTATATCCAACTTCAAATCTTATTTCGACATACCAATAGATTGAGTATTGGTAGTTTGTGTACCAGTAGATTGTGTACTAGTAGGTTGTGTAACAGGGTCCACAACGATCCATTGTTCTTTGTCTACAAGAAGGTCCTCCATCTTGAGATTCCATAGCTCAAATTTTTTATCATTGAAATTCTCAATCTCGATTCTACAACTATTTTTCATTCTCTTTCAACACACAAATCACCACTACAAAGCTCCCACTGAACCTAGGTTTATCACATACCCAAGATAAACTTGATCTATCAAGACCGAGCCAAACCCTCAGCAACAAAGGCATCCCCCTGAAGCTAAAGACGTGCTCTAATACCACATCTAAGTTTTGAACCTATGAATTAAAGCAATGCATACAGATTCTTAAGAAAAATATAAATTAATCAATGTTCATACACATAGTACATAGAGATTTACACTGGAAACCCTTAACTAGGAGAAAACCAACCTTCCTTGGTTCCACACCTCTCAACTCTTCATTGTATTAATTTCACCATTCAAAATATTATATATACAATATTTTAGGTATTTCCCAACTACTAAAACCCTAATCCCTTAATTCGGGATTAATTTAGAAAACTGCTAAAAATAGTGAAAACACTAAAATAACAAAAAATGTTAGACGATAATAGGGATAGGTGATGGGATCGTCAAATGTTGTTTTCAAAGTTAATGCCACCCCCCCCCCCTCCTAGGAAGACATCACCACCATCATACTTTTCATATTCATTGAATCACTCCTTGTGAGGAGTCATATGAAATGATGCACCTGAGTCGATCAATTGTACAGCACGATCTTCATGTGTACCTGTAGATGCCAGGTAAATATCACCTCCTTCTTCAGTGGAGGTTTTTGCCTCTGTGGAAGAGACATCATTAGATCCCTTTTCTTTGTCAACATTCTTAGACCTGCAATCTTTCTTATAATGCCCAACTTTACCACATTTCTAGCATTTCCTCA
>ML791405.1:275513-287113 GCA_009831015.1 Picea engelmannii
TTTTCTTAGAGTGATGTTGCATGGGTTCCATAGTATGGCCAGACCCCCTGAAGCCCCTGTGGAATCTGTAAGAACAAAATCACATCCCCTCCAAATGCGTTGGAAGATGGTTTCAGCTTCTGCCCCAACACATTTTGTTTCTTGTAGCATTAGGATGTTTGGATTTTTTGCTTTGATGCAGTCTCGGAGGATGTTTTGCTTGGATCGACCATTGAGTCCTCTAATGTTCCAGGTGATGATATTCATCATAATGAGGGGGGTGTTGGGTGGAGGTATCCCTTCGAGAGCTTTTGAATCTGCCCTGAGTTGCATAAGATTGCCCGCCTCCTTGATGAGTTCATGTGTTGATTTTCGTCCCCTTCTTTTGTTCTCTCTCGGTATCCTATTTGAGTCTGAGCTTGGATTTGTGACTATACCTAGGCGCGCTGTGGATCCCGCGGAGGAGTCAAGAAAAACCTTATGTACCTTACATAGTTTCTCTTCAGGAAGGGCATGCAGATCCTTTTGATTAAGATCTTCCTCAAGTTTTTCTAGGTCAATGCATGCGAGATCTTGATCGTCCAGCTGCATTAAGGTGTCTCCATCTACGCCTCCCCTCTCTTCTGGGTTGATTTCACGATTTGGGCCGGAGGAGGAAGGGGTTTGGTTCTTTCCTTTACCCTGTTGTTGCTCTTTGTGCGGATCTTGGATTTCTTCGTCTTCCGACAACTGATTCAGAATCTCATAGGAGTTTTTGGTCGAGATCTTGGGTTTGGGGCCTGGATTCTACTTTCTTGGAGGGTTTTTTCCCTGCCTGTGATAGTGGTGAAGCCATATTTTTGTGTGATATCACTGGCTTTGGTAGCTTGGGTATTCAAGGGGAAATCTTTGAAGAGGTGGTTGTGTTCATGGCATTTCCTGTAGCGGAAAGGGATATGTTCGTAATATAGCATTTGTTGCCAGTCCTCATCCTGATATTCCAGAGTTATCGATCTCGGTAGAGCCTTAGAGATGTTCATGTATACACAGATTCGGGCATATGAAGTGTATTTCCTTTTCTTTGTTTCTTATGATGTTTTGATGTAGTGACCCACTGTGTTCCCTATTCCCATAAGAATTTCCTCCAGCCATAACTCTTGCAGCAAGGAGTATAATCAGATCCAGACTGGATCCATTATGAAGTCCTCCTTGTCTGGGTTGAATCGCTCCATCCAGAAGCGCAAGAATAACCCTGCCGAGTTGTAGAAGTATGGCCCTCTCTCAAATATTCGGTCCCTGTCTTCTGGGTTGTACAAAATGATTGTGAAAAAACCCTTAGAGTTGAGTTGAACCTCGTAGTCTCCTTTAAGGTTCCACTAATGTTTTATCCATCGGTTTAGGTCACGTTCAGATGGCCACAGTCCCATAAACTTACTGATGAGGGCATGCTCTGTCATGAACTGCGTGTGTTCACCCACTCTCATTGAACTTATGAGATATCTCGGTGGTTTGTCCATTTGTGGGATTCATTTGCCAGGCTCCCACCCACGAGGTGCTTTTGGATGGGACATGCTAGCTTCCACATCCATTTCCATCCTGAGTCCTTGTTCTCTGGCAAGGAGCTGATCACGCAGCTGCAGTGGTGGCTCGAATGATGGGCGTTTTGCTCTTGTTCCCGATCTATCGTTGGCCATAATACAACTATATGAGGGGGGTTTCCCTCCCTCTTCCGGATTCATTCTGATGGATCAGACCCAGGGACAGTCTATGCCAGATCGTAGCAGGTGGTTTATTGCACGGTAGCTCATTTTTTCATGCAGCGAGGTGTGCTGAGAGGTTGTTTCAGAGTGTTAGGGTTGTTTCGTTTTTACACATGCACCTTGGATATAAAGAAATGTTGTTAATTTTCATAATTGAGGACTAACCACATCTTTATTTTTTATGATATAGTTGTGTTTGTAACTTTTTTAAAACATAGTTAGAATGTTTATATATGTAACTATTTACTTAATTTTTTGAGATAAGAATTCACATGATGTTGAAGTAAAAAAAATACAAACAGGTAGACAATTTTTACTTTAAAGGAATCTTGAAAGGATTTAAATTTTATTTTGTTTTGTAAATAAAAATAAGTTGTATTGCCTTATGCCATCAAAAAGCGACACTTGTCTAAGAGTACATCAAGACTTGCCACAGGTGTGGAAACCAAACCARGTGGTTGGCACTCTGTATAGACTAAAAAGAGACACATGTCTAAAACAATAATAGCTTGTCACCTATTCTACCATATGCATGGAAATCCGAACAAGCAATCAACATTGTTCATTGACCAACTAGTGCCCCAAAGTTTCATTGCARCAAAAAACATAACAACTAAGACCATAAAATTAACAGTAAAAAAGCTAGACATGAGGTGAACCCGGGCTCTCTTCCTGGYGGACTATGAAGGCATATGGTTGGTAGCATGTTGGGAAATGACTCTTTGTTGGCTCTCTTGATAAGGAAGAAAACTGAAGATCCACACGCTTTCTTAGGATGCTCTGGTTGTGTAACTACTCAGCTAGGTCCCTCCTCATCTCGAAAATTAGGGCCAAGTGTTCCTTCGTGAGCCTAAATGGTCTGGGTGGGTTGTGGTTGTCCAGAGTCGGTTGCATTGGCGTGTTTGTATGTAAATCCATGATGGGTGGGCCATGACTTTCCTCATCATTCCAGAATTTGCCCCATGTGATCTCTGGGTCTGTCGTGTTGGGGTTAGCGGTTTTCTTACAGCAATCCGACAACAGAGGAGGAAGTTCCTCCTCTACCAGACATCATGTCATGACCTGCTCCCAGGAATTCAAGGGAATTTCGATACTTGCATGTGTCATCTATTCATTGCCAGTATCCTGCAAGTTATGAGGAATCTCCTCCCAATGAAGATGAATATTCTCCTCCACTATGCATCCTCCATAATTGGGCGCTGGAATATGCAAGTGAAGCTCCGCTTGGGCATCCATGCCCTAATTTTGATCAGAATGGGGAGAGTGGGTTGGGATTCTTTCTGATAAGGGAGAGAGAGCAGCAGGTCCAGTGCGTCTGTTCCTGCCTACTTGAATGTAGTAGGTCGGCCCACACTTGAGCTTGCCTCTCTCACGAGGCATGGTGAAACTAAGCCTGTGGGGAGAAGAATTCACAATGGAGAGGCCAAAAATTCTTGGGAGGGATAGAAGGAAAATTATAGAGGCCTGGGAAATCCAAAGCTTGACAGCCAAGGGAGAATGAGAGATTGAGGATGAAAATTAGTGATAAGGGCAGCAACGGGGAAATCCCTATGTGATGATGACTGAGGTGATGGCTATGGAGACCATGAAAGCCAAAGTGTTGCGCGCAAGAGGCATCGTACCAGTACCAATAAACCAAACTTGAAGCGTCATTAGAGTTGTTGAATTGTCCCGACACTCTAGGCTCTGGTCATAGTAAATGTTAGGCATTTCAAGTGAGTTGAGGATGATGTTGGCGGTGAGGGGCTTTAAATACCCTTGCAGCCAATGCGCCATGTGACAGGTAGTCGCTAAGTGTCACCCCATCTAGGGGTTGAACGCCTTTAAAATTAGGTGACATATGATTATGTAATTTTGTTTATTAAAAATAAAATTAAAGATTTTTTTCATTGGAAAAGAAAATAATAAAACTTATAATAAAATATGAAAGGGAATAATAAGATTTGACTAAATATAGAATAATATTTGACATAAGCAATGAGATAAGAAAATACCCTTTCGCTTTAATTTATTGGGTACATTTGTCTTAATTTTTTCAAATACCCTTTCGCTTTAATTTAGTGAGTACATTTGTCTTAATTTTTTCAATGGGAGTAGTAAAGTAATAGAATATTATAGCAATAACACTGATGTCACGTGAGTACGAGAACCACGAGTTGCTGATTCCGCTAGTAACAAAAAAATTAAAAAAATAAAAATAAAAAACATATATTTAAAAGACATAGAATATTAATATTATTAAAAATAATGTAGATGTTATTTTATTGTAATAATATATTTAAAAGAATATTCATATAATTAAAAAATTTATTAAAAAAATGATGAAAATGAAAAGGAAGAACATACAAAATTAAAATAATTGTAAAGAGTTATTAATATTAATTTAGAAAATCAAATGTATTTATTTGTTATTTTTAATTAAAAAAAAAATCTACAAATTGTTAAAAAAAATAGTTTTGCGAGTTAGATTAAATGTGATGCAGGAGCATCTTTGGGATCGGGCAATCCGCATCACCCAAAAATATTTACATTCTGCAAATAGGAAATAAGTCAAATAAGGATTGTGTTAGTGGGCCATTTTATTTAGTCAGTTTGTTGTAAATTCGAACTTTTGATTACTCTTGCAACTACTCTTGCTATGTTGAAACTCGTGTTGAAACTATCACGTATAGTGAAATTTTACAAGTGTCATGATGAAACTCGTGTTGAAACATATGCTAAAACTCGTGCTGAAACTGCCACATATAGAGAAATTTTAAAAGTGTCATGTTGAAACTCCCACATATAGTGAAATTTTACAAGTGTCACGATATTTCTTCATTTGCAACACTGTGGCTGCACACATTTGATTTTGTCACACTGGTATGCATTCATGATGAGTCACAACTACCATTAGGTAAAAGAACTTGTGGCTAAAGGACAAAGCGTGACTTGAGGCCGAAAGGAAGTTGAAGCGGTCCGGAAGACATAGAGATGGTTTGGATAACAACTCGTTCTTGGAGGGAAGGCAAAACGTTTTAGAGCAGAGGAGGAGTTTTAAAAAGAAATGGAGTGCGATTTTGAAGGGGTCGATGAACCATGAAGTAAGGAAATCNAAGCGGTCCGGAAGACATAGAGATGGTTTGGATAACAACTCGTTCTTGGAGGGAAGGCAAAACGTTTTAGAGCAGAGGAGGAGTTTTAAAAAGAAATGGAGTGCGATTTTGAAGGGGTCGATGAACCATGAAGTAAGGAAATCATAGAAGGTGGACTGGAGAGAAAGATTCCAGGTTGGGTGAGCATGCAGGAAGGGCAAAACATAATATCAGCCCATACATGCAAACCATTACCCTCTGGATGATTTCGTAGTGGTTTTCAACCACGCAAGCAGAAATTCATGGTTGTCTTTTAACCCAGGCTCGATGTAATATATAAAATATTTTCTCTGCCTTGAATTAATAAATGAATGGTATTGAAATTCGTGGGTTTTCTGGTGTTTAGTTTCTAGTGGATTTCCTTATTATTTGGAAAAAGTATTTATGTTTTGATTTTCCGCTGTGTATTCTGTAGCAGGGTGCGTGTTGTAACTATTTGTGTGTTCTAGCATATATATCTCTGCATCAAGTGGTATCAAAGCCCGATTCTGCTCTGGGATTAGCATCTAGTCTACTTCTGTGAGATAGGGTACATAATACCTGTTTATGGTGGTTGCTCAGCAAGAGTGTCGAAGGTCAAGTTGGGTTACATAACCAGTGTGAGGTCTATGGATGTTGTTGAGACACCTACAACTTGGAGGAATGCAACCACGAAGGAGAGGAGCAGGAAGGGGAGGTGCAAGAAATCGAGAATTAGAAAATTTGAGAAGAAGAATAGAGGAATTGTAAAATCGTAGGAATGGAGAGGATGAAGTATACTTAGAACCAGAAGAAGAAATCGAAGACGAACGAGATGGTGATGAAAGAGATCCAACATCTAGGACGACTTTGTATTTGAGTAACAGGGGTAGTGCAAAGGTTGAGGTTTCCTGTTATGATGGTAGTCTGAGAGTTGATGTTCTCATTGACTGGATTGGAGAACTCGAAAGATATTTCGAGTATGAAAATGTTCAGGATCCAAATCAAGTAAGATTTATTATTACGAAACTGAAAGGCCATTCAACACTATGGTGAGATATGTTGTAGAAGGATAGAGTGAATAATCTGCTAGAGAAAATTAGAACTTGGAAGAAGATGGTTACCAAGATTAAAGAGAAATTTTTCATGTTGATTACTAGCATAATTTATTCCAACAAGTCCAAAACCTCAGACAAAGGGAGACATTTGTTCGCGAATACAATGAATAGTTCTTTAGGCTGTCACTCAGAGAAGGCCTCAAAGAACCAGAATTCCAACGAGTTGTCAAATGGGTTGAAGTATTTGATTCAAGATGAAATGAGCACACACTATCTTTGCGTTGTTGATGAAGCTTATCAAGTTTCCCTGAAGGTAGAAGAAAAGATTGAGAGGAAAACACAACCTAGAGGTAGAGGTAGAGGTTTTAAAGGACGTGGTAAAGCAAGGACTGTTAAAGGCAATGAAAGGAAGAAGAATCTGCCAATGGTCAAGGTGGAAGAGGAGGAAATGGATCTAGTAGAGGCAGAGGATTCAGAAGAGGAAAGGGCAAGTATGTAATTACTTGTTATCATTGTGGTGTAGAGGGACACAAAAATTCTGAATGTCCAGAAAGGAAAACTTCAGGGAGAAGAGGTGAAGCATGGGCACAAGTCACACAGGCTGACGAAGCTTCAAAAGTTGGAGAAAATGTGACTGTTCTTTATAAATAAAAAGGTGAGAATTTGTTGTTCCGGAGAGTTTTGTTTAAATCTGAACAAAAAGAGGAAAAGGACCCAAAACAACGAAAGTATGTTTTTAAAACAAAATGTAAGATTCAAGGAAAATGTTGTAACCTGATTATAGATGGAGGAAGTACAGAAAATTTGGCATCCATTGAATTCATGAACAAACTGAACTTGACACGGTTGAACCATCCGAACCCTAATTGTGTTTCTTGGTTGAACAAGGGACAACAGGTGACTGTGACTGAGCAATGCTAATTGAATTTTCAAATAGGGAGTTTTCAGGAGCAGATGTTATGTGACATGATTGAGATGGATTCGTGCCACATATTGTTGGGAATACCATGGTTATTTGATCCACAAGTTCACCATGATGGTAAGGAAAACACGTAGGAATTCAAGAAATATGGACAATGATAAAAATTAACACCAATGTTGGAGGATACAATAGCAACAACAAGAAATTGTGCAGATATAAACACAAGTAACAGTAGAATCATGCTATGTTCTACTAAAGAATTTTTACAGGAAGAAAGAAAAGAAAAATTGTGTTTAGCAGTGATTTCGAAAGAAGTGAAAAGTGTAGAGAAGCCAAATGTTGTACCTACAGAAATAAAGTTATTGTTGGATGAATTTAAGGAGATTATTGCTAATGATCTACCAAATGGATTGCCTCTGGTGAGAAGTATCTCTCATCAAATTGATTTAATGCTCGGATTGAGTTTACCTTACCTAATAAAGCACCTTACAGAATGACTCTCACAGAGAGTGAAGAAGTGAATCAGAAAGTGCAGGAATTGCTTGACCGAGGGTTAATCCATGAGAGTTTGATTCCTTGTGTAGTACCAGTAGTATTGAAACCCAAGAAAAATTGGGAGTGGAAAATGTGTACTGACTCGCATGCTATAAACAAGATCACTATCAAGTATATATTTCCACTGTCGAGAATGGATGATCTAATGGATTGTTTGAGTGGTTCTGAATATTTTTCAAAAATTGATTTGAAGAGTGGTTATCACCAGATTCAAATCATATAACGTGACGAATGGAAGACAACATTCAAGATGAAAGATGGACTATTTGAATGGTTGGTAATGCCATTCAGGTTCACTAATGCGCCCAGAACGTTCATGAGATTGATGAACGAAGKCTTGAAKCCATTTTTGGGTAAGTTCGTGGTTGTATATTTGGATGATATATTGATTTTTAGTAGGAGAAGAAAAAAGCATGTTGAGCATGTGAGAGCAGTGTTACAACRCTTGAAAGAAGATAAACTATTGATAAACCTGAAGAAGTGTACATTCATGCAGCAAGAGTTAGTGTACCTGGGTTTTGTGGTTTCAAAGGAAGGACTAAAAATGGATCACGAGAAAGTGAAGGCTATCCTTGAATGGCCAACACCAAGATGCACATTCGATGTGAGGAGTTTCCATGGATTGGCAAGATTTTACCATAAATTCATTAGGAACTTTAGCCAAATATGTGTGTCTCTTACATAATGTATGAAGAAGGGAGTGTTTTAGTGGACTGCAGCAACAAAGAAGTCATTGAAATAATTGAAGAAGAGAGTAACATCACAACCAATATTAGCATAATCAGATTTTAATAAAGTGTTTCAGTTTGATTGTGACACTAGTGGAACAACAATTGGATCAGTGATAAGTCAAGAAGGCAAAACCATTGCATTTTTCAGCGAGAATTTGAACGAGTCCAGAAAGAAGTACTCTATTTATGATCAGGAATTTTATGCTATTGTGCAAGCTTTGAAGAAATGGAAACATTATCTACTGCCAAAAGTGTTTGTCTTGTTCACAAATCACAAAGCTCTGCAGTACATTAACAACCAAGGTAAGTTGAATCAAAAGCATACAAAATGGGTAGAATTCTTGCAAAGTTATTCTTTGTGTTGAAACACACATCTAGGAAGTCCAATAAGGTAGTTGATGCATTAAGTCGGAGGATAGCATTACTCAATACCATGTTGGTAGAAGTGGTAAGCCTGAATTGTCTAAAGACATTATACAAAGAAGATGCAGATTTCTTAGAATCTTGGAAAGCATGTAAGGAGCCTTGGAGTTTAGACATAACACCATATCTGGACTACCATATTTAGGAGGGGTTTTTGTTTAATAATTAGCAGTTGTGTATTCCCAGAAGTTCCATACGCCTAAATTTCATTAAAGAATTGCATAGTGATGATTTAGGAGGAAATTTTTGTGTTGATAAAACCGTAGCCTTGGTGAAGGAGAGGTACTTTTGGCTCAGCTTTAACAAGGATGTTTGAAAGTTTGTGGAAGGTTGTAGGATCTATCAACTAGCCAAAGGAAAAAGTCAGAACACAAGACTCTATACTCCATTTTCAATACCCAAAGGACCTTAGGAGGACATCAATATGGATTTTGTCTTAGGGTTTCCTATGACTCAAAAAAAGCATGATTCAACAATGGTAGTTGTTGATAGGTTTTCGAAAATGGCACACTTCATAGCATGTAAAAAGACTAGTGATGCTAGTGAGGTAGCTTCATTGTTTTTCAAAGAGGTGGTTAGATTGCATGGACTTCCACAGAGTATTACTTCAGATCATGATACCAGATTTCTTGGGCATTTTTGGAGGACACTCTGGAAAAAGTTAGGCTCATATTTGTTATACAGTTTGGCATATCATCCTCAAATGGACAGTCAGACAGAAGTAGTGAACATGAGTCTAGAAAATTTGTTGAGAAGTTTAAGTGGAGAGAATCCTAGTCAATGGGATTTGGCATTAGCCCAAGTTGAATTCACATATAATGAATTGGTGAACAGGTCTACGGGAAAGAGTCCATTTCAGATTGTTTATGGACAATCACCGAAAGGTGTGGTAGATTTGGTTGCATTGTCGAATTTGGAGGGCAAGAAGAGTGTTGATGCGAATGATTTTGTGGGTAGTATGCATGAATTACAAGAACAGGTGAAGGAGAAATTGCAGACCAACAATCACAGTTATAAACAAAGAGCAGATCAACATAGGAGACATAAGGTATTCCAAGTGGGTGAGATGGTCATGGCTCACTTGAGGAATGAGTGATTTCCTCGAGGCACATATAATAAACTCAAGTACAATAACATAGGTCCATGACGAATTATGAAAAATATTTCTGATAATGCTTATCGGTTGGAACTTTCGAATAAGTTTGACATATCTCCTACATTCAATGTTGTTGAACTCTATGAGTTTAATGAAGGGGATAGAAGAGTGGATGAAGGTACCCTCAACGAATGGGAACAACACCTACCAATTAAGCTAGAGGAGCAGATTGAAGAAATTCTTGCTCCCAGAATTGGTAAAAAGACTCGCCGGAAGGAGTACATGGAATATTTGATCAAGTGGAATAATCGAGGGGCAGATGATGCATTGTGGGTGACTGAAGATCAGTTAGCACGTGTGCAAAATTCTCCACTTAAACAGTGATCTGCATATGAGTTGGAGCTCATGTTTTTCTTACCAGGGGTGTATGATGCAGGAGCATCCTTGGGCTCAGACAATCCACATCACCCAAATATATTTCCATTTTGCAAATAGGAAATAAGTCGAATAAGGATTGTGTCAGTGGTCCATTTTATTTATTCAGTTTGTTGTAAATTTGAACTGTTGATTACTCTTGCAGCTACTCTTGCTATGTTGAAACTTGTGTTAAAACTCATGCTGAAACACATGCTAAAACTTGTGTTGAAACTCATGCTGAAACTGCCACGTATAGTGAAATTTTACAAGGGTCATATTGAAACTCGTGCTAAAACACATGTTGAAACTCGTGCTGAAAAACATGTTGAAACTCGTGCTGAAACACATGTTGAAACTCATGCTGAAACTGCCACGTATAGATAAATTTTACAAGTGTCATGCTGAAACTCCCACGTATAGTGAAATTTTACAAGTGTCATGATATTTCTTTATTTGCAACACTGTGGTCGCACGCATTTGATTTTTCCACGTTGGTATGCATTCATGATGAGTCGCAACTACCGTTAGGTAAAAGAACTCGCGGCTAAAGGACAAAGCGTGACCTGAGGCCGAAAGAAAGTTGAGGCGGTCTAGAAGACAGAGAGACGATTTGGATAACAATTCGTTCTTGGAGGGAAGACAAATCGTTTCAGAGTTGAGGATGAATTTTAAAAAGAAATGGAGCGCGATTTTGAAGGGATTGGTGAACCACGAAGTAAGGAAATCCTAGAAGGTGGACTGGAGAGAGAGATTTCAGGTTGGGTGAGCACGCAGGAAGGGTGAAACAAAATCTTAGCCCATACACACAAACCATTACCCTCTGGACGATTTTGTAGTGGTTTTCAACCATGCAAGTAGCAATTCATGGTTGTCTTTTAACCCAGGCTCGATGTAATACAGAAAATCTATTCTTTTCCTTAAATTAATAAATGAATGATATTGAAATTCGTGGGTTTTTTTATGTTTAATTTCCAGTAAATTTCCTTATTATTTGGCAAAAATATTTATGTTTTTTTTTTTTTTTCCGCTATATATTCTATAATAAGGTACATACTATAATTGTTTGTGTGTTCCAACATATATATCTCTACATCAAAATGTTATGAATTACAAATAAAAAAAATTGGATTCATTAAATCAAACCAAATATCCAAATATAATACTTGATGTCTTACTTCTTTCATAATATATTAATAGTATTATAAAATGAAAAATAAACCATTTAATTTAATTTTAATAAACAAAAATATAATACTCGATGTCTTACTTCTTCTATAATATATTAATAGAATTATCAAACAAAAATATCGTATAAAGTAAAAGAAACCATTTAATTTAATATTAATATAAATTGAATAATTTTCATTTGTATTTATGTCTCACAAATCGTTTTATTTGACCATTTTTCATAAATTATACAACGTAAAAACTTATCAATGGTCGGAAATTTGAAAGATTGAATAATCCTTAGAAATTTGTGAACTACATCGTAGTGATTTTAGTGACGAGGGTAAATGTATTTTATTTATAAGAAGTAATAATTTTAGTGACGAGGGTAAATGTATTTTATTTATAAGAAGTAATAATT
>ML791405.1:288844-303001 GCA_009831015.1 Picea engelmannii
ATTATTCATTTTTTTATTTGTTTGGGATGATATTATAATTTTATGTGAAGGTAACAAAAGGATAATTGAGAAATTTAAAACATGTTGATTGTAACATTTCAAGGTTGAGCTCCTGTTGAATTGTAATTATGTTTATAGGTTGGTGAGCCGAGTAGTTATAAGCCGAGAGATTTATGTGTTTATTAGGCTGGTGAGTCATATGCTAAGGCTAATGAGCCTGATTTTTGTCTATATAAATACACACATATCATTAATAAAATTACATTGCTGCATGCAGACCCTCCACGAAGAAAGAGTTGTGGGGGACTAAGCTCCACTAGGTGGGAAGGGTCTAAGTGTCTAGGAATAGGGGCTAAGCTAGAGGGCTTATCTCTAAAGGAATAATATTATATTATTATTTCCTAGACGCTAAGGTTTGATATAACCATGTTGTCCTAAGTTCTTGGGGAAAAGGGGGGATGAGTGTTAAGTGGAGCTCATGCAGCTTCAGGGAGACATGTGTCAACTTGGGCGCATGCAGTTTTAAGTGGGAAAGTCAGCTCGTTGGGGGTTCGTTCACACACCAGCCTCACGATTCTCACGACTAGCACGATACTTCACCATTGCATCGACACTCTTGCGAGGTTAGCCACCCTAGAAGAGAGCCATACTCCCCACTAATGCACGCATCAGTGTAACCTGCAGACACTGGAGTTGTCCTGCGTATTTCTTGTGAAGCCCGACGAACTTGTATTTTTCTTGAGTCGTGTTGTGTCGAAGTGATTGGCGGTTGCTACCAACGCAGTTTTGGCTAAGCTTGGGTTATTGTCATGTTCTATGTCCATACCCGTTTTCTGTGGTTGACTTCACCTGTGTGTTACCCGAATTCTGTTGTTGACATCACTTGTGTTTGTTTAGCATAAGAGCTAAATCGAAGAAGCAGGTTGTCAGGCCTGTGAGAAACTCTCTCAGGTGAGAGAGTTTGTTGGGAAGTGAGTTCTCCTGGAGAGAGTCCCGTAGCCGCTACAGTACTCTGATATTTCCGGTCCAACCTGTTGCTGAAGCCCAAGGTAAGGCAGGTGCAATAGCTGATGGACTTGTATTAGTGAAGGAGTACCCTCCTAGGGTGGAGCAGGCATGTGGGGAATGAGGGTCTGTGGGTTGTGGGCGTAAGTGGCTCATGAGATAAAAGATCCTTCCTGTTGTTCTGTACAACTTCCTTGTTGTCCTTGCCAAGTCTGGAGTTCCCTTTCCCGGTGGAGTTTAGTCCCAGCTCGGGGGTGACCCACTGCTGAGCGTGATGAGTAGCGTGGTCTAAGGCTAGGAGGTTCGTGGAAGGTCTGCACGCAGTTGGTGATCACCTATTAAAATATAAGTGCCAATTCTTTGTTCGTTGTATGTTGTGTATTTGCATTATAATTAATGAGTAATGCATGTATATATATGTTGAATGTATGTGTTAATGTTGTTTTCGCACAAACAAGTGTATGAGTAGAGTATTGATGTCTGTTTAATTGCATTAGATAGATATATATATTTATATGTGTGAATACCAGATGTTATCTCTATCTTTCGGTTAAGTTTTATCTGTGATTATTTCCTCAAAGTTACTCAGTGGCATGGCTTGGTCTATTGTTTAAGGTCGAGATGTCACAGAATAGTATTAGAGCAGTAAAGGAAAAGCAAAGGTTGCTTCAGTAGCGTTACCCGGCCGAGGGATGTTACAAATTGGGATCAAAGCTAAGTGAAGTGTCTGAGTAGTGTCGTTTCCCGACCTATTGGTGCTTGGGGAACAAATTATTTTGTAAAGCAAATGGTACGAGTCGAGCATTATAGAACAAGAGAAGGGTTATTTTTCCGAGTTGCCACTATAGAAGAAGAGCGGGGTTATTTTTCCCAATTGTCCTCCTAGTTGGTGGCTAGTTTACATTAGGGATTACAGTATTTTGGATTCCACCTAAAACCTAATCTGTATAAAAAGTTGATTGACAAAGGTTGATTGCCAATGTGTAAAAGAAACTAAATATCTAATGCAATTGATGGCTCTCTTGAGGGGTAGGTTGGTTTTTGTTAAGGTTGTTTTTGGAAGCAATACCAGTGTATTGGATTGCAATTGATGGCTCTGTTGAGGGGGTAGGTTATTGTTAAGGTTGTTTTGGAAGCAATACCAGTGTATTGGATTGCAATTGATGGCTCTCTTGAGGGGGTAGGTTCTTGTTAAGGTTTTTTTGGAAGCAATACCAGTGTATTGGATTTCACTGGTGTGCGTTCTAAAAGGGGTGTTGGAGACCATTAGAAAACTATGCTACACATTTATATGGTCAAGAGACCAAAAAAAGAAAGGACTTGTTTTAGTCTCATGGAATAAATTGGTTGTTCCAAATGCTAGTGGAGGACGCGGTCTCAAAAATCCATTTCTCTTCTTCAAATCTTTAGCTGCCAAAAATGTTTGGAGGCTTATATAGAGAAAATGATTGTGGGCCCAAGTAATCAATGCAAAACATGTCACCCTAGATGCATGGGAGATTTTGTTAGAAACCTAGACAAGCTATTAAATAACTCCTCAAACATTTGGAAAGCTATGAATTCAACTTTTCAATTGGTAGGCAATTGGATGATCTGGAAGGTGGGCAAGGGAGAGAAAGTTAAAATGGGCCTTGATCCATGAATAGGAAGTTGCAAAGGTCTACACAGATTATATTTTTGTTGATCCATGAGCTCAAAAATAAAGGATTTTACTCTCTTTGACAAATTGTGGACTCGATATTTGTAGTTTATCTCATTGTCATTCTATCAAAAGTATGCAAAATGGGTAGTACTTGGATGCGGAATATTCGGCATACAATGAGTGCTTACACTTGAAATTTAAGTAAACATATAAGAAGATAAATCGAAAATACGAGTCAAAAACTAGTTTTCTTTCTTTCCCTTTGAAAATTCACAACTCTTATTTTATTATTTTAACTATTATTTTATTATTTTCTTTAGGATGCTCATTTTAGACCTCAAATTTCCCCTAATGTGGGAGAGGTCTACATAATTTGAGGCTCATTTTAGACCTCAAATTTCCCGCTAGCACTAACATTGGCTCACATGGGATGAAATAGGATTGAGAGGAGAATTCGTTGAGGAACAGAAGGCTTACACAGAGGTTTTAAATGATGGCAATGTTAAAATTCAAGAAGATGATCTTCAATTGATTTATCTCTCAATCCCTTCGGAACATGTGTGCCTAAACTAGGATACATAACACTTGCTGATGAAGGTTTAGAGGGCCATCAAGCATGGTGATGGAGAATTATCTGGAAACTAAAGTGTCCATCCAAAAATAAAATGTTCATGTGTCTTATTTTAAACAATAAAGCTCCTACTTTGGAAGTTCTTTAGAAAAACAACTTCCATTGTCCAAGTTGGTGAAACTTATGCAAACAAGCTAATGAAACCATAAAACGTCTTATTATGTTTTGTTGCTTTACTAAATACGCTTGCAAAGAAGTAGAAGGCATGAATCATGATAGGGATGAAAAATGTAATCATTTCGATCTTGGTAATCCAAAAATGATACAAAGAAGATCAAATCCCTTCCTCTCAACATTGCTTAGGGAGTATGGCTTGCTAGGAATCTAAGCTTATTTGAAGGTAAAGAGACGCTCCCTCTCGAATGTGCAATTATGTGTCTCAATATCTTAAATGCTTACCTACAAGTGGAGAAAAAACATTCTAGATATGAACCCATAGAAGAGGTAATAAATAAGAATATATCTTGGGCTTACTTTCATGGAGCATCACAAGGAAATCCTCCCAAAGGAGGTGCAGGTAGAATATTATATCTCTCCTCCACCCAATGCATATCCTACAAAGCATGTATTGGGCATGAGTCTAACAATTTCTATGAACTAATGACACTTAAATTTACTTCTTCAGTTGGTCCAAGAACATGGGGTTTAGCAATTATAATTTTTTGGTGATTCTCTCTTGGTCATCAAATGGATTAGAAAAGAAACTAAAATTAGAAATTTCACCTTAGAGCCTCTTTATGATGACATGAAAATGTAGTTGACAAATTTCTTACACACCTCTTTGTGTCAGATCTACAGTGAAATGAACAACATATAAGACGACCTTTTGAAAGTTAGATTGGACTTGGATTCAGGTACCTAGATCACTACCATCCTACACTTTCTTACACATGCACCTTGGATATAAAGAAATGTTATTAATTATCATAATTGAGGACTAACCACATCTTTACTTTTAATGATGTAACTGTGTTTGTAGCTTTTTTAAAACAGAGTTAGAATGTTGATATATGCCATTATTTACTTAATTTTTTAAGATAAAAACTGACATGATGTTGAAGTAAAAGAAATACAACAAAGGCAGACTTTGTGATCTAGACTCCCACTTGAAGTATTTCTGAACGACCTGGATGAAATCGAACCACCCCACCTCAAGAAAGGACTTTGATCCCAACGGTTCGGCAGTCAACAGTTCCGGCCTCTTCAATGAAGCTGGGTTGATCGAGCTTTTGTTTTTCAGGTGGGTTTTGTTTCACCGAGCAGATGGATTTCGTCTTGATGAAGCCACGGGAGAAGAAGAAGGCGAGCGCAATGTAGAGATTTGGGTGATCCAAGAGCTGATCCACGTGACAAGCTCCAATCTTCTGCAAAATAAGTTCAGCCCAATCTACAACAGAAGCAACGATACAGGCCGCACAAAAAAATTGGAATCAAGGCCATGACAAAGACAAAGACCAGAATCTCCAAACACCGTTTGTTCTAAAAAAGGGAGCACTATGCAACAATGGAAACTACGCTCTGGTGCTTCCCCTCATTTGTGATTCGATCACAAAATCGTCAAACGGGCACACACTACTCTTGTCTACAAGAATCTATTCCTCTAAGAAGGCTTCATTTCTCTACTTGGCTTTTAGTGAGAGCTCTGATACCATATTGAGAAATGTGAGAGTAGACATTATTATGCACAAAACCACAAAAGTGGGAGAGCTCTCTATTAAACAAAGAAATAGAGTACATATTAATACACAAACAAATCTCAAGATAGAAGAACTACCTTGATCTTATGTTTGAGAAAATATCTCAACCTCACACCAATCTAGGAAGCATCTAGTTGAATGTGAGAGATTCACTCCAACTAGCTTCAAAAACTTCCTAAAGACTAGGAACAACTACATGAGCTTAACAAACACACCAACAAATGCTAGGTAATTTGAAAGATTGAATAATTCATAGAAATTTGTCAAGTTCATCATAGTGGTTTTAGTGATGAGGGTAAAGGTATTTTATGTATAAGGATTAATAACTTAGTGTAATAACTATGTTAGTTCCTCTAAAATTTGTGTATTTTGGAATTGTTTTATAATATAAATATTTTTTATATAAGAAATTAATCCTATATTGATTGAGAGATGTGGTTCACAACAATACATAAGTTTTAATATACCATGAATTTTATGTTTATTATATTATGATTTTTTCCCTTGGGGTGTACTGCACTCGATGATGGAGTGTATTGTTAAGGCACTCCATTATGTGAAGTCATCGGTTCGAAACCCTGACTTACCTTATGTGTCACGTATGGGATTGCCCTTATGTGTCACATATGGGATTGAGTGGGTACACCTGGAGGTTATAGTGGCAACAACCCTGTGTCATACGAGTATGTACTTGACTAATTGTAGATTTTGCTAGTGTGTGTGTGTGTGTGTGTGCATACCATGATTCTTATCCTAATAAACATAGACATAAGGGGCTGGTGCATTTTGTTAATATAATGGATGATTGGTTATGGAGCCCTCTCTATATTTATTGATAGTATTATTATAAAATCATCACCAATAAACATATACATAAGGGAGTAGTGTCTTTTACTAATATAATGGATGATTGGTTGTGGACTCCTCTCTATATTTATTAGTAATATTATTATAAAACCATCACCAATAGTACCAAATTGATTTTTTATAAGATATTGTTTATGTTTAAAAATTTCCCTATTGAAAGAATGATCCAAATATCTTTCATAGTAATGTAAATAACAAAGTTTTATGAAGATTCAATGGAACACATCTTAAATTGATTTATCTTTTGTTTCTCTCACTGGGATCGGGGTGCTCCCTACTTTAGAACTACAAACAAAAGTCAACTCTTTATTCTTTTCACTTTGATGAATTGGCACTCAGAGCCACTCATAACCAAGATAGCCAATTGTGCATGGAATATATTCCCAGGCCTCCTAGCCTAGCAGATATAGAAAGAAAGGAACATCCGGATCTTGAAAGACAAACCTTTTTTCTAATTAAATCGATGGATTCTACTAGAAAGGAACACAAGAGATGTTACCTTCTATGCCAAGATCCCATCTTTAGATGATCTTGATTGGGAACCCTGTTGTAACAAAATCATGGTTTCTTGGGGCCTAGAAAAATCCAATTTTAACCTCAAGCAGAAAACCCTCCAGGATAGAGTCCCCTACCCCAACTCTTGGTCCCTACCCTTGACAGGTATAGTCAAGCTAAACTTTGATGGTGCTTTTAAGGGAAATCCTATGCTAGGAGGCATTGGAGGAGAATTTAAATAATTTGAAGGAAAATTTTTCTCCTTTAAAATGGCTCTAGAGGCATTGAACAAGTCTATTGAGTTGTAGGCTGTTGAAGCGGGTCTTGTTCTTGCCAAAATTCATAATTGGATCAATCTTCTCATTGAAAGAGAATTTGTGATTATTATTGAAGCTCTAAGAAATCTTTGCAAAGGTGTAAAACCATAACAGGTCTCGATGCACTGATAATCCAATAGTGCTCTGACAAACATTCTCCATTTAATTAATAATCTCTAGATTTCCACTCCAAAGTATGTTCATTAAGAAGCAAACAGGGTTAGTGATTGAATGGCCAATGAAGTTTCAGTACTCTCCAATGAGGACCTTGAGCTCACCTACTTAAACACAACCAACAAATATATGCTTCACCACTGCACCGCCATAGCTTTGGGGGACCTAGATTCATTTCAAACAATCAGGTATAACATTGTAACCCCATATGCAATGACATGAAGAGAGGACGACATGCAGAATGTGCAAGTGTAGGACGAGGGTATATGATATACACTAGACTTTGAATTCCTTACTCTAAAATTCACACCTGATGCAGATATGCGAGAATGTAGGGACTTGGAACTTAATCCAGAGACATGGGATTGTAAGGACTCAAAATGTAGGGATTGGATGAGAATATGTATAAATGCAAGGACTCGAAGTGTAGGGAATGCAAGGCTCCACACTTTGCAACTTGCACCAGATGCAGGAATGAAAAAACTCTAAACCGGTTGCAAAGACGTGAACATGAGGGGAAGGAAATAAGATTCTTTACAATATGCATTCCTCATACAAAATGTGGAAATGTAGAAGAAAGAAAAAAAACTCGAAAACTAGAGCCTACAGTTCACATTAGATGGAAAAAATATAGACAAAATGACAACCAAAAGAAAGGAAATGAGACTCTCAACACTCCTCAAATTACATAAAGAATACATAAATGTGGAAATGTAGAAGAAAGAAAAAAAACTCAAAAACTAAACTTCATACATCATATTAAATATGGAATACAAAAATGTAGAACAAGGAAATAAAACTTAACTAGAATTCACACTCTACATTAAAAACAAAATGTGAACGAAGTAAAAAGTAAAATTTTAGAAATTTCTTACTTAGTATTTTATCTACCTTTTGTAAATTTTATATATTTTTTGAAAAATGAAAAAACAAACAAGCTAAAGTAAACTTCTTGATGAAAGAAAAACAAGCTTTCTTTGGAGTTAAAAGCTTTTTACTTAAAAAATGAATTCTCTTAAATCCATGTATGATAAAATTAGATAATCTTTTATTACCAAAACAAAAAAAACCATTTCGCCAAAGCACCATTTTTTGAAATCACAAAGCCATCGAGAAGAAAGGATTGAAGTAATCATAGATTATTGAAGGATTGAGGAGGGAGCCTCCATTATGTGAAAGGCAAATTGTGCACCTAAAACTAAAAACCCATTCCTTCCTTCCGTTGAATATTGTTTGGTAATATGTGTAAGGTTGGTTTTTAAGTATATATGGAATATATTTTAGGTTTAGAAAATAATGTGTGAGTAGATTATGGTGGAATATAAATATAGTTTATTAGGGCTTGAAGTAGTTGGAAAAATAGTATAAGTTATACTTCGTATACTTTGAGAGTGTCCCACCTTGTTTACAATTTAGATTAAAGTCTTTGTAGGGGAGTGTCATACGACCTTGTTATACATGATCACACCTTAGTGCATAAGGTACCATGTTGTTTGCATGTTTGTAGACTATATGATGACTAATAGTGCCTAAAAAGGATAAGGACATGGATAAGGGCATAATGATAGGTTGTACCCCAAGTCACATTTCATGTTGTTATCATATTATGAGTTCATTATATGTTATGATTTTTTTTTTAAATTTACGGTTTCCATTAACACATTATTTCTTATAAATGGTAGGTTGGTGGACACATTCAAAGCAAAGATATGGGAAATAGATAACCATTTTTTTTTTAAACTAAAACGGTTATGTATTTTATTGATTGGAAAATCCAGCTGGCCGGAGCCTTACATCTTTCTCAAGAGCCTTCTACCTTCTACAATCGTTTTCAATCTGCTGTCCTTTTCAAGGAATACATATTTTTACTGGGTCCCCACCGTTTACGCTGAGTTCTCCTTGGGCCAAGAGGTAGCCTTCGTTGGCTAGTTTGTCTGCTTCTTTGTTTGAGTCTCTGAGTATATGGTAGCAGTTGAAGGAGGTGAAGTCTTTTAGAATATGTCTTAACCTTTGCAGATTCTTGTTTAGGCCAGCCTCTTTAAACTGTCCTCTTGAATGAATCATTTTGATCAAGATCTCGGAGTCTCCAAATGCTTGTAGCTCCCGATGTCCTCTTTCCTTGGCTATCTGGCAGACTTTTACCAAACTCAAGATTTATACTTGGTTGTTGGTTCGCTGTCCGAGACCCTAGCAAAAGGTTTCTAGTATTTTCCCTTCGCTGGAGTAAATGATTCCTCCAGCTCCCGCTGTCCCAGGGTTTCCTTTGGAGGCGCCATCAAAGAAGACTGAAGTTTTGCCTTGTTTCTGCCACCAAATCTAGAATATGTCGTGATTGTCTCTTAGCCTCCATTCTGTTTCATGATGGGATTTTTCCGCGCTATGGATCCGAAGGTTCAACACGAAGGAGTCGAGCCACTTCTTTTCTTCCTGTTGCAGCGAGGTATCGGTTTTATGGTTTTGGGAACTCAAAGTTTCTAGGAGGAGGCCTTTTTCTTTTGCTGCTACCATGCTAGGGGTCCACTCTGTGTTGTTGAATATTTGCTCATTCCTTGCTATCCATAGCTTCCAACACATGTACTTGGGGATGGAGATCCAGATCCTGGCCCATAAAGTTTTCAAGGAGAGCGAAGGGTAACTATCCTTCCAAGTTGTAAATAGCTCCACTACTGAGATATTGGTGGGGACAGCGACCTTGATGCCATGGAGGGTAAGGTGCCAGACTTTGTTTGCGAAATGGCAGCCTACAAATAAGTGGTCCGAGGTTTCCATGGTTTCTCTACATAGAGAGCATCTGTGTGGTCTGACAATATTTCTTTTCAATAAATTTTCACCCGTCAAAATCTTTTTGTGCATTAGTGTCCAGAAGAAGAAATTTACCTTCGGGATCACCATTGAGTCCCATACCTCCAACCAGAACCTTGCCGAGAGTGGTCTATTTTTCTGTTGCTGAAGCAGAACGTAGCCTTTAGCTGCTAAATATGTTCCTGTCGGTCCCCAACCCCAGGTGTCTTTTTCTGTCATATGCACAGGAGCTGCCTCTCGAAGCTCTGCTTTGAGCATTTCAAGTTGCTGGAGGAGGCGATCTGGGACATTGCCGAATTGCCACTTTGTTCAGGAGTCGTCTTCATCCCACTTTGATATATCTTAGATTCTCTGCTTACCTCTGCGCTTAAGAAAATCACGAATTTCCATCAGGCCAGTGTTCGATGCAATAGGCGGATTCCCCATTATCCTATCAGTCCAGAGATTGGTGCGTTTTCCATTGCCAAGGACGCGATACAAATTTTGGTTGAAAAATCGCACCCCTTTGATGCATAATTGCCATAAAATCGTGGTCTTCCTGCTCATGGCGTTTTGAAGGTTCCTGATTTTGGCATTTGGAATGTATCTGTGTATTAACATTTTGCTAACAGGATGAGTGGGGTCGCTATGCAACTTCCACAAGATTTTGCAACCAAGAACTGTGTTTGCAAGAGCCGGATCACGAATCTGCAGCCCACCTTCTCTCAGAGGCCGCTTAGTTGTCTCCCAATTGACCAGGTGAAACTTTCTTTGATTCCCTTTCCCACCATGCCACAGGAAATCTCTCAGTAGTTTATTGATCTGCCCAGCTATCGAATTGGGTGCCAGGAGATAGGATGCTTAATAGATCGGCAGTGAGGAGATAACTGCTTTTATCAGGGTTAATTTGCCTCCATGGGTGAGCCAATATCCTCCCCAGGCTTCGATTTTTCCTTTGATTTTTGCTAAGACTCCTTCCCACAGGATGACTCTGTTTATACCCAATGTTAGAGGCAGCCCAAGATACTGTATCTTTTCCCATTTGGAGTGCCCTTTGAACCCCAAGGTACTTGCTATCTTCTGAATTTCATGTTCTGCAACATTCCAACTGTAGACAACACTTTTTCTTTCCCTTATCAGAGCTCCAGACACCTTGCAGTATGCTTGAAGAGTGCCCTTAAATGCAGAGGCTACTCTGTTTGAGGCTCCTCCTAGCATGAGAGAATCGTTCGCGAACAAAGCATGGTTTATAGGCTTCAAATTCTCCGTTATTTGCAAGCCTGGGGCTGCCCCTATTATCCTTTCCTGTTCCAACTTCCTGCCGAGAGTATCCGCCATTATTATGTATAGAAATGGAGAGAGGGGGCATCCTTGCCTCAACCCCCTCGTAGATTTGAAGAAATTTGTTGGTCTCCCGTTTACCAAGGGGGCAATCCATGGGCTGTGAGTACAGGCTTGTATCAGTTTTACAAACTCAGGGTCAAATCCGAAAGAAAGAAGCACTTGGTACATGAAGGACAACTTTACTCTATCGAAGGCATTTGCCATGTCTAACTTAATCAACATGCCTTTCTCTTTTCTGAGGTTGCTGGAGTGCATAGCTTCTTGAACTTGGATTACATTGTCCAAGATGTGTCTCCCTTTGACGAATCCTCCTTGCGATTCTGAGATGAGCTTGCCCAACAGAGGTTTTACTCTGTTTGCAAGGAGTTTTACAATGATCTTATAAGAGGCGTTACATAAGGAGATTGTCCTGAATCTGTCGAAGGAGGCAGGGTTTGTTTCTTTCAGAATTAGTGCTAGGAAAGTAGAGTTGGTGCTGCCTCCTATTTTTGCTTTTTGTAAGACTCCTTTTATCATTCTGATGAGGTCAGATTTGATTATATTCCAAGAGATCCTATAATAATGGATAGTGAACCCATCTGGGCCTGGGGCTTTGTCGGGATCCATGGACCAGATGATTTTGCTGAGTTCTTCTTCGCTGGTTGGGATCAATAATGCTATGTTATCCTCTTCTATGACCAGGGCCGGGATGTTCGTGAGGAATTCTTTATAGCCTTCTTCATTGTCATCATTCTCTTTGATGTATAGTTGTTGGAAGTGTGAGACAACATCGGCCTTTATTTGATCTATTCCCTTGCAAAGCTTCCCATCGTTGGTTGTGATCTCGGAGATGTGGTTCCTGGAGAGGCGGGCTTTAAATTGACAGTGGAAGTAGGATGTATTTCTATCGCCAGCTTCCAGCCAAAGGCTACGGGATTTTAGACTCCAGTATTCTTCTTCATTTCTGAATGAGCGATAAGTTCTACATTGGGCTGCTTGCTCCTTTTCCAAATCTGTTCTTGCAATGTCTATTGTTTCCATTTCATTTTGCAACTGTCCCAGCTGCTGCACTAACTCCTTTCTTTGGGTATTGGGATTGCTTTCCGGGGATTTTCTCCATTCCTTGAGGGCTTCTTTTGTTATTTTTAATTTTTTCTCCCAAACAAAGTTGGGAGAGCCAGTAAATAGTGTAGACCATGCCCATCGTACCGTCTCTGCGAACCCACTCTTTATTTTCCACAATGGACTGAATCTGAACGGAATTGGGCCTAGATTTTCTTCTTCCTCTAGCAAAAGCAGGATGGGTTTGTGGTCCGAGGTGAGCTTGGGGAGGATGGCAGTGGAAATCAGCTTCCTTTCCAACAACAAAGTGCTTTGGACCAGAAACCTATCCAATCTGGCTGATATGTGTTCCTCCCCTGTCCTGTTATTGGTCCAAGTGTACAACCCTTTGCGTGGTTTAAAATCCATTAGGTCCCACTGTTGTATTATGTATTCTACTACAAAAATCATTTGGTCCTTGCTAGACCTTACTCCCCTCTTTTCTTTTCCATTCATGACTAGGTTAAGGTCTTCGGCTATGATTATGTTGTTTGGGGAATTTTGCTCTAGAAACCCATTTAAAGTTTTCCAACATTCTTTCTTTTCAGAGTGCAAAGTCGGAACATATAAATTGAATAATGTGATAGTTAACTTACTTGCTATGTGCTTCATCTCTGTAAAGCTCCAGTGATGAGTGTTGTAGGAGTTGACAAGACTGAACTGTTCTGCCTTCCACAGTGTTGCTATACCTCCAGAAGAGCCCCTTGCGCTGATTGCTTTCCCTGTGTTTTTCTGCCATTTGTTTTTGCTGATCTCTAGAAGGGATTCCCCTTCGATTTTTGTCTCTTGGAGCATGAGGATATCTGTTGATTCCACTTTCATCAGATCCTTGACCGCTTCAGTTTTCACCGGGTTCCCTAGTCCTCTGTAGTTCCAAGAGACGATTTTCATTACTTGCTGTTGGGGGTGGTTGGGCCTCCTCCTTTTAGAGACCTTATTCTTGTGTTTCTGTCGATTGACATTTCTATGGTGGGTTGGCTTCCTTGGGACTTTTGTCTTTCTGCCTCTTCCTCCCTTTCTTCTTTGCCAGATTTCCTTCCTGCTCTTTTAGCTGGCCTTTCTAGGATCTCGTCCTCCGAGGAGCTTGATGGATCTAGAGCTTTCTTTCTGGCTATGTAAGCATAAGATGGAGAGGGGGCTACTTCCAGGGTTCCTGCCGTTTGCCCAGGTGCCCCTGTATCTTTCCCATTTGGAGGGGGACTTGGTTGTATCCTGTTGTCCATGATTTCTGGTTCTTCTATGTCATTGTTGGGCTTTTCTGTTTGAGGTCCTACTTGCGGCGGAGGGTTGGAGCTCTCGTCAATTTTCTCTTTCTCTAGTTGCCCGGGATTGCCATTCTTCGTTACTCCTTTGGATCTAGATCTTGCTATCCCTATTTTCTGAACTGTGATCCATTGATTTTCTTTCGCGATTTCACTTTCTTCTGCATTCTTTTTTTTGCAGTGCCTTGCGAAGTGGCCGTAGCTGTGACAGTGCCGACATTTGAAGGGTAGCTGATCGTAGTCTAGCTCCTGAATATGCGACCAGTCTGTAGCCATGAGTTTAATTTCCTCTAGTAATCCCACTTCCAGATCAACCTCCACGCAGATCCGTGCGCATGAGTACTGGTCTTTTCTCGATGCTTGGTCTATGTACCTTCTGAGCGTATTGCCGATTGCATGCAAAGATTTTTGGTTCCAGCAGTGTAATGGGAGATGAGGTAGATGAACCCACACTGGTACGGCAGAGGGCACATCCTGAGCTGGATCGAAATCCGGGGTCCATTTGTTCAGGTATAACCCCTGTGGCCCCATGAAGTACGAGACATTTCTGAAGATGAGGTTTTTATCTTCAGGGTTTTCGAAGACGAATACAAAGTATCCTTTCCCTACAAAATGACTCTTTATTCCTTCTGATATGAGCGGGTTCCAGTTCCTCTGCACCCAAGCTTCGACGGACTTGGGAGAAGGCCAGAGCTCGTTAAATTGCCCGATGAGCCCTCTGTCTGCTAAGTTGACTATCGTTCGACAAGTTTCTTCCAGAGGAAATTCAACGCTGGGAATGCAATCCAATTTCTTCACAAATTTCTGCTGTGCTGCCGACGTCGGTCTCTTGGAGGCTTCGGCAACCAACTTCCTGAAGACA
>ML791405.1:320538-333359 GCA_009831015.1 Picea engelmannii
ATATATATCTTGTTTCTAAATATGGAATTACTAGCATTTAATTCTAATAGGTCATCATGCAGAAACCGTATAGATTGTCATTGATGGGCGAAAGGCTCGAGGACATCTCGTATTGATGCGCATTAAACCAAAATTTTCCAAGGGATTATATTATCCCTTCTGAGTGTTCATTTCAAAATCATGAAATCCCATTCACACGGCATGACCTTCGCATGTTCACGAAACTTCCATTCCTTAATTTCTCTTCATTGTACCCACCACCTTCGCATTTCTAAATATGCAATAAATAAACTTTACTGCTAATAGTTCATCATGCACCACCATTACAGATTGTCATTAATCAACGAAAGGCTCAAGGAGCTTTCCCATTCATAAGCATTTAACCAAGATTTACCGAAAAGTTACATTATTGGCTCTAACTGTTCAATTAAACCATCATCTGCAACAAAGAAACCTTCTCATAAACCTACGACATCAACTCAAAAACAATTATGTGGAGATACAATGAACATATTCGGGCGCGAGGACCAGAACTTCCATTGGTCTAGGGCATTTTCTTATTACTCAACCTCTGCTGTAGAGAACCAAGTAATTTGGACCTCCGGGATTGCTCATGCAGGTTGTGTCCCTGAGGTTTTTGACTGTAAGGACCTGGTCTCTTGGTGCGCCGATAAATTTTTTGCAGAGAAAAAAATTATTCCACTGTAGGACTACTCTTCTGTTTCTTTGTCACCTCATGTCTTCTGCCAGATGCTGAAATTGATGGAGCCAACATTGACGTTCAGAGGAGAAGATTGCAAACAGTTCCTAGCAAAGCATAATAACGGATTGGACCTCTTGCCCCTTTTTCTGGAAAACCCGAATCTAGTTCCTAAATATATTACAAGCATCCAGGTTAGTTCATTTAGAAATCCATTTCGTAAAATTGCCTGGCTGTTTACAAGAATAATGGGACAGGAGTCCAAAACTACTGTTTCCCGCATGGCTCTTTATATTTTGTATTTCACAGTCAATGAACAAGCCATTTTTTATTGGGGTAGGTTAATTTCCCATGAAATCTCTTCCTAATTGTCAAGCTACAAAAGGGAAAAGAAATTTTATGTCATCCTATTTAGTTTTTGCAATAGCACATTCCTGTCGATTTTCGCAACTGTCTCTGTCCAAGAATGTCAATTGCGAATTCCACCCAGTAAAGTTTTGGTACCAGGCCTTGTGGAAGCACAAGGCTTCCCACTATTTTTATGAGGTTTTTAATGGTTTCCTGTCTATTTTCAAAGTTTTGTTGTTAGGAGAAGATGCTCCCCGCATATCTGAACATGCAACTAGTTTTTTGGACAAGAACGGGACACTCGAACATTTGGATAATTACATTGTCATAAGAAATTTTGGCTCCACAGAACGACCTGTTATCCTTCCATGTCACATTACGGACATAATGTTTGTTGCAGAAGTCACACGTCAATACAACTATTGGTTCCATCTGTTCCAAAGGAAGAAAAAAAATAGTTCATTCCTCTGCCTTGGAAAATAGGGGAGTTTGTGTTGAAAAACGTCAACAAAATTGACGATTTCGTAGCACATTATAGCATCTCCAACCTAAGATATGCTGAAGACATAAGATGATTCGACCCCTATGATATTTTTAGACAACATTTACAAACACTTGGCCTCGGCGATTGTTTTGTAAATAAACACCTGCCCAAAAAAAAAGACAATGGCGACAACGATCCTGCCTCTGATGCCAACGAGGTATAGATAGTGCAAAGCTGTACTAAATTGTACACGCAACGGGGGAAAGGCCCTAGTGACAAGAGTGTTCAATCCACAAATACCACTCCAAAAAGTACTACATCTCAGAGCATCGCTCCAACGACCCATCATGGCAACAAAGAAACCCAGAGTTCTTCAAACGGAGGAGGAGATAACGACCCTCACTCTAAAATTGATAGTTCTCACAAGCTTCTAGTAGAGAAGAAGAGAAAAAAAATGTGGGGTAGGCGGAAGAGCCGAAAATTTAGAGTGAGAACATGGAACTTGACACTGATCTGGATACCATGATCCGCTTCCTTGATCAGCCCGGAGATGCCATCCACCATAGCCATCCAATGGACATATCCGTTACCGAAAATTTTGACGAAGATGAATCCTTCGTGTTCCAGAGCACTGTTTTTGATAGCCGGAAAAAAAATTTGATAATTCGAAAAAAAAATGTTAAAAACAAGAAAGACAAATCTCGTTCAAAGGTTAACATTGCCAACATGCGACCGTCCCAAATCTATCAACTTCACACCATGACCGAAGAAGAACTTCGTGATTCCATTGGAGGCATCGAGACTGAGAATGCCATACTGAAGGAACGAATCAAGGAATTGGAAAACGCTTTCATTCCTATGCCATTGCTTGTCGATCCTTTGGAAATAGCCATGTTTGGCACCCCTGCACCCAATGTAAAATCATCCTCCACCCTGCTCGCATCCTGTAAAGGATATGTGGAGAACAATATCAAAAAAAGAGTGGAACTGGTTACCGAGCCGTGGAAAATATCACAAACCATCACTTCCCTTGGAACTGGGGCACATAGCTTGCTTGAGCTTTTGCGAGCTGAATTAAAAGATGCAAAAAATTTCTTTTTAAAAACGGTCATCCCTTTTGGCAAGATTGTCAAGAATATGACAGAAACAAAAAGAAGAGAAGAAGATCTTCCATCAAAAAACTGCATCAGCCAATTGAATGCATGTTGGAAAGAAAAAGTAAAGAACCTACATCTCATTGTTCAGTCATGTGAACAAGCCATATCGAAGAAAGATATATTATTCACAAAGCTATCAAATATAGACTTAGCCGGGAAAACCTATGACTTCCAAGACCCCCACTTAATCGCAAACTCCTTTCCCTTAACCAGGCAAGAGTTTGATAGACAAGTTGTTATGTTTAAGACCTTCTCTCTACAAACGTTTTACAACATCCTTCAATTTGATCAAGCTCACGTCCACGACTGGCTAGTCAAATATGCAATACAGAATGAGGAAATTCATTAGGCTCTCTCTAATCTTTTTATCGACTTCCAGGAATTAGAAAACGATCTTTTCAACATAAAAATATGGAATGAGATCAACGTCGCCCCGATGAGAGGCTACATTGAAGAATGGCTCGAAAGGCAATTGAAACAGGCTACTGACAAAAGGCAACATGCAGTTGCCATCATTCCAACAGCTGTGGAGGACATCCTTGAAACCATAGTCATCGACAATATCAATGAAATGACAGTCACAAGCAAATAGCCAAAGGGCTCATATGTACCCTCGTTGTAAGTTTACTCATCACATCCTTCTTTGTTTATCAACCCAGTTATTCCAGTTTCTTATAAACACTTATACCTTTCCATTTATTTTCTTTTGCAGCTATTGCACTCTATCTTCTTTCCACAGTCATGTTTCTTGTACATATTTCTCTAATGGTCCACAGGAGCCCCAATCCCAGTCTACATGAAAAACACATTGAAATTCCGGTTTATATGTAATAGACTTTAATTTTTTTGTATATTTCAAAATTTCCAACAGTATGTAACACACATTTATTTTTTGACAGATTTCAAATAAAAATGCATTTAAATTTTTATATGTTACAGACTCTATTCTTATCTTTCACCACTCTGTATGACATGCATTTAATTTTTAATATGTTACAGACTTTTATTCTTATCCTTCACCAGTCTGTATGGCAAACACATTTACTCTTTTGTATGTTACAAACTTTTCTTTTTTTATACATTTCAAAATAAATGGTGCTCAACAATGCAACCGTCATTTACTTATACCCCATGTTTTTTTGTTTGTTTGTTAATTGGTCTGGATCTTCTTGGCATCGAGATTAACCTTTGGCTTGAGAAATCGCGACTCAGGGGCATCTAAGCCGTCAAAATCACTCGGGGATCACACCCGGCCTGAGCCACACCAACCCTTAACATGGTTGGATTTTTTGTCCCCGCAGGTTTCGAACCGGTGACTTTTCAACACGGAGTGGCTTAGCAACACACTCCGTCACTGATTGTCCTACACCTTGGGGACACTTATACCCCATGTTCACAAATGCATTTAAATTTTTTATATTTCTTATCTCCTATTAATTTTATGTCATCATATATTTTTATCTTTCACCATTCCATATGGAAAATGCATTTAAATTTCCAAATTTATTCTTGCATTGTAAACAAATTTTTTTACTTTGTTATATAATTTCAAAAAAAATACGTTTTTTATATACTTTCAAAAAATAGATGGTGCTCTGTCTGCCAACCCTCATTTACTTTTTCCCCATCTTCCGTGATATACATGTTGCACACAACATTTCCGTGATATACATGTTGCACCAAACACTTTGTTTCATTTACAATTCGACCCCATTTTCCACAATTTGCTTTCTAACCTCGTTGGCAGGGACTGCGCTGCCACACAACCTTGTTTGATTGTAATACTATATTTAAAAGAATATTCATGTTATTAAAAATATAATTAAAATTTTTATTAAAAACACGATGAAAAAAAATTAAAATTGAATTTTGGATTTCTACTGGATTTTTGATGGTGTTGATAGCTTGGGGTTATTGGTCCTACTAAGAAAGCAAGATGAGGTAGTTCACACAAAAAAAAAATGAGTGTTTTTATGGATGCCAATCCATCTCACCGGAGTGCATGGGTCACTAGCTGCAAACAACTGAGTCAAAATAGGAATGGTGCTCAATACGAGGCTCACTCTTAAAAATAGTTGATGTCGAACAAGAATGGCCAAGCATGAAGAATCACCCCAAGAAGCATTTCACAACATCCCCCCACAATGCTCAAATGGCCAAGCATGAAGAATCACCCAAGGAAGAATTTCACAACATCCCCCCACAATGCTCAACTTAGTGAAAAAAATGATGGCAATGGATGTCACAATTGATGACTAAAGTATGGAGTACGAGATAAAGGTGACAAAGATGCAAAACAACCTAGGCTCAAGAAACACTCCAAAGTGGCAAGCTCCAAGAGACTACCAAACAAAACAAAACACTACATGGAAACAAATGTTTGGTAACACTCCTAAAACTATGTGGCATAGAATCCCCTACTCAAAGGTGCATAACAAGAGGTACCATAAATAGCCATCATGACAACAATCCTCGATATGGATCTTGGAAAACAAGGTCATTTTAGGTATCCATTTACAACCGAGGAATCAATGCTCTTAATTTATGCAGCCCATGAGAAAGAAAAAGAATCTCAATAAGACATTAAATGTGGCATGCAACCAATAGTTGGAAAGAGAGAAAAATGCTCTTCTCAACATCTTAAGAATAGAGGTTTCATTGAAAAGTTATGGAAAAAACACTGCCAATAACCTTCAAAATACAATAAATTTGCGAATAAGAATGCCAGTGACCTCCAAAACATACAACCTCTATGAAAAATGCTAAACTCAACCATCGAGCCCCCTTGGATCTTCTTAGAAAGATATAGTCCCATCACATTAATGCATTGTGAATAGTGTCCACAAGAAACCCTCAAACTGTTATTAAAAACGCACTAGTCTAAATGTTCTACCTTTTGGCAGTTTTCCGACGACTTTTTCCGTTTGATTTTTCCCGAAATCCGGTGAGGAATGGTTGGATTTGCATATTTGAGTGCCTAAGTTTGTATAATCCAAGTGTCTTAGGGTTTTTTCAGCAAGCTGAATCCATTTATGCATTCAAAAATGCAATTTAAACAACAGAAAATAGTGATTTGTCCAGATTTATATCGCTGGATTCTGGCCAAAAATCCCAAAAGGTAGAACATTTAGCAAACACCATTAAAAACTTCGTTGTATGGGAAAGCATTCTCATGATAAGATCCAATTACTAGTAGCAGTTTCAGCCATCATACCATATGCCTATGAAGATTGAAAATTACTCTCATTTACAAAGGAAACATGCCAAAATAAATAAGTGAATGGCATCAAAGGTGCCAAATTTACACCAGAGACCAAATTTCCATAACCTCGGCAGTCAAAAGAAGTGGAGCAACATGAGGATGAAAGTGCATAGCTCGCAGTGACTGACCTGTTCGGAGGACCAGTATTGGTGATGGTGCATATTTTTTATTGTATTTCCATATATAGAGCTTGTGTCCAGAAGCTACAACTATCAAGTCTCCTTGTGCATGGAATGCAATAGATGCAATTGGGTTGTAGAAGTCACGAGAGCCAATGCAGTCAATAGTATTTGCATTCCAGAGGTAGACTTTGTGATCTAGACTCCCACTTGCAAGTATTTCTGAACGACTTGGATGAAATCGAACCACCCCACCTCAATAAAGGACTCTGATCCCAACGGTTCGACAGTCAATAGTTCTGACCTCTTCAATGAAGCTGGGTTGATCGAGCTTTTGTTTCTCAGGTGGGTTTTGTTTCGTCGAGCAGATGGATTTGTCTTATTTCGTCTTGATGAAGCCACGGGAGAAGAAGAAGGTGAGCACAATGTAGAGATCTGGGTGATCCAAGCGCTGATCCACGTGACAAGCTCCAATCTTCTGCAAAAGAAGATTAAGCCCAATATACAACATAAGCAACGATACAGGCCGCACCAAAAAATTGGAATCAAGGCCATGACAAAGACAAAGACCAGAATCTCCAAACCCCATTTGTCACTTTGCAACAATGGAAACTACACTCTGGTGCTTCCCCTCATTTGTGATTTCACCACAAAATCGTCAAATGGGCACACACAAACACACTACTCTTGCCTACAAGAATCTATTCCTCTAAGCAGCTTCATTTCTCTATTTGGCCTCTAGTGAAAGCTTTGATACCATATTGAGAAATGTGAGAGTAGACATTATTATGCACAAAACCACAAAAGTTGGAGAGCTCTCTATTAAACAAAGAAATAGAGTACATATTAATACACAAGCAAATCTCAAGATAGAAGAACTACCTTGATCATCTGTTTGAGAAAATATCTCAACCTCACACCAATCTAGGAAGCATCTAGTTGGATGTGAGATATTCACTCCAACTAGTTTCAAAAACTTCCTAAAGACTAGGAATAACTACCTGAGCTTAACAAACACACCAACAAATGCTAGGTAATTTGAAAGATTGAATAATCCATAGAAATTTGTCAAGTTCATCATAGTGGTTTTAGTGATGAGGGTAAAGGTATTTTATGTATAAGAATTAATAACTTAGTGTAATAACTATGTTAGTTCCTCTAAAATTTGTGTATTTTGGAATTGTTTTATAATATAAATATTTTTTATATAAGAAATTAATCCTATATTGATTAAGAGATGTGGTTCACAACAATACATAAGTTTTAATATACCATGAATTTTATGTTTAATATATTATGATTTTTTCCCTCGGGGTGTACTGCACTCGATGATGAAGTGTATTGTTAAGGCACTCCATTATGTGAAGTCAACGATTTGAAACCCTGACTTACCTTATGTGTCACGTATGGGATTGCCCTTATGTGTCACATATGGGATTGAGTGGGTACACCTGGAGGTTATAGTGGAAACATTCAGATAACACAACCCTGTGTCACAGGAGTATGTACTTGACTAATTGTAGATTCTGCTACTGTGTATGTGTGTGTGTGTGTGTGTGTGTGTATATACCATGATTCTTATCCTAATAAACATAGACATAAGGGGCTGGTGCATTTTGTTAATATAATGGATGATTGGTTATGGAGCCCTCTCTATATTTATTAATAGTATTATTATAAAATCATCACCAATAAACATATACATAAGGGAGTGGTGCCTTTTACTAATATAATGGATGATTGGTTGTGGACTCCTCTCTATATTTATTAGTAATATTATTACAAAACCATCACCAATAATACCAAATTGATTTTTTATAAGATATTGTTTATGTTTAAAAATTTCCCTATTGGAAGAATGCTCCAAATCTCTTTCATAGTAATGTATATAACAAAGCTTTATGAAGATTCAATGGAACACATCTTAAATTGATTTATCTTTTGTTTCTCTCATTGGGATCAAAGTGCTCCCTACTTTAGAACTCTAAACAAAAGTCAACTCTTTATTCTTTTCACTTTGATGAATGGGCACTCAGAGCCACTGACAACCAAGATAGCCAATTGTGCATGGAATATATTCCCAGGCCTCCTAGCCTAGCAGATATAGAAAGAAAGGAACATCAGGATCTTGAAAGACAAACCTTTTTCTAATTAAATCGATGGATTCTACTAGAAAGGAAAACAAGAGATGTTACTCTCTATGCCAAGATCCCATCTTTAGATGATCTTGATTGGGAACCCTGTTGTAACAAAATCATGGTTTCTTGGGGCCTAGAAAAATCCAATTTTAACCTCAAGTAGAAAACCCTCCAGGATAGAGTCCCCTACCCCAACTCTTGGTCCCTACCCTTGATAGGTATAGTCAAGCTAAACTTTGATGTTGCTTTTAAGAGAAATCCTATGCTAGGAGGCATTGGAGGAGCATTTAAATAATTTGAAGGAAAATTCTTCTCCTTTAAAATGGCTCTAGAGGCATTGAACAAGTCTATTGAGTTGTAGGCTCTTGAAGTGGGTCTTGTTCTTGCCAAAATACATAATTGGATCAATCTTCTCATTGAAAGAGAATTTGTGATTATTATTGAAGCTCTAAGAAATCTTTGCAAAGGTGTAAAACCATAACAGGTCTCGATGCACTGATAATCCAATAGTGCTATGACAAACATTCTCCATTTGATTAATAATCTCTAGATTTCCACTCCAAAGTATGTTCATTAAGAAGCAAACATGCTTAGTGATTGAATGGCCAATGAAGTTTCAGTACTCTCCAATGAGGACCTTGAGCTCACCTACTTCAACACAACCAACAAATATATGCTTCACCACTGCACCGCCATAGCTTTGGGGGACCTAGATTCATTTCAAACAATCAGGTATAACATTGTAAACCCATATGCAATGACATGAAGAGAGGACGACATGCAGAATGCACAGGTGTAGGACGAGGGTATATGATATACACTAGACTTTGAATTCCTTACTCTAAAATTCACACTTGATGCAGATATGCGAGAATGTAGGGGCTTGGAACTTAATCCAGAGACATGGGATTGTAAGGACTCAAAATGTAGGGATTGGATGAGAATATGCATAAATGCAAGGACTCGAAGTGTAGGGAATGCAAGGCTCCACACTTTGCAACTTGCACCAGATGCAGGAATGAAAAAACTCTAAATCGGTTGCAGAGACATGAACATGAGGAGAAGAAAATAAAACTCTTTATAGTATGCATTCCTCATACAGAATGTGGAAATGTAGAAGAAAGAAAGAAAACTCGGAAACTAGAACCTACAGTTTACATTAAATACAAAATGAAAAAATATAGACAAAATGACAACCAAAAGAAAGGAAATAAAACTCTCAACACTCCTCAAATTACATAAAGAATACATAAATGTGGAAATGTAGAAGAAAGAAAGAAAACTCAAAAACTAAACTTCATACATCATATTAAATATGAAATACAAAAATGTAGAACAAGGAAATAAAACTTAACTAGAATTCACACTCTACATTAAATACAAAATGTGAACGAAGTAAAAAGTAAAATTTTAGAAATTTCTTACTTAGTATTTTATCTACCTTTTATAAATTTTATATATTTTTTGAAAAATGAAAAAACAAACAAACTAAACTAAACTTCTTGATGAAAGAAAAACAAGCTTTCTTTGGATTTAAAAGCTTTTTACTTATAAAATGAATTCTCTTAATCCATATAGGATAAAATTAGATAATCTTTTATTACCAAAACAGAAAAAACCCATTTCGCCAAAGCACCATTTTTAGAAATCACAAAGCCATCGAGAAGAAAGGATTGAAGTAATCATAGATTATTGAAGGATTGAGGAGGGAGCCTCCATTATGAGAAAGGCAAATTGTGCACCTAAAACTAAAAACCCATTCCTTCCTTCCTTCCGTTGAATATTATTTTGTAATATGTGTAAGGTTGGTTTTTAAGTATATATTGAATATATTTTAGGTTTAGAAAATAATGTGTGAGTAGATTATGGTGGAATATAAATATAGTTTATTAGGGCTTGAAGTAGTTGGAAAAATAGTATAAGTTATACTTCGTATACTATGAGAGTGTCCCACCTTGTTTACAATTTAGATTAAAGTCTTTGTAGGGGAGTGTCAAACGACCTTGTTATACATGATCACACCTTAGTGCATAAGGTACCATGTTGTTTGCATGTTTGTAGACTATATGATGACTAATAGTGCCTAAAAATGATAAGGACATGGATAAGGGCATAATGATAGGTTGTACCCCAAGCCACATTTCATGTTGCTATCATATGAGTTCATTATATGTTATGATTTTTTTTTTAAATTCATGGTTTTCATTAACACATTATTTCTTATAAATGGTAGGTTGGTGGACACATTCAAAGCAAAGATATGGGAAATAGATAACCACCTTGATAACTTCTTTCAATAAGCAAAAAATTAGTTAGACTTTTGTTAATCAAAATAACTAAATTAATGGATTTTAGAAAGCTTATGAATGATGGAATATTGTGTGATTTAGTTTCTTTGACTATTAGGAAGGTCCCACCCATAACTATCATCTTTCTTTTCCAAATAACCCTTTGAGAGTCATTGATTTGTGCTCTAAGTGGAACATGGGAGGATTGCAAAGATAATGCTTACTTGTTACAATTACACATGAACATATGAAACTTATACAAGAGAGTTATGTCTGCAATGTTCATTGTGTGACTATGTCTCTTTGTGTCATCAATTTTACAAACATACTCATTCACCCTAGGAAGTGTGGGTCGTCAAGGGTGAAGGTGTGCATTTGAAAACACATAGCTTCAAGCCCCCCCCACCCACCATAACAAAAATGCACACCTTCACGCCCCAAGAGGGTGGTGAACGTGTGAATTTACATCAGGAAAACACACACTTTCATCCCCCACCAACCACCATAACACAAATTTGTACCTTCACCCTCTGACATGATCGTGGTGAAAGTGTGCATTTCTGATAGGGTGGGTCACTAGGTAGTGAAGGCACACATTTGTGTTATAACGGGTGGTGGTGGGTGAAGATGTGCATGTGTGTGTCTCACATCATACATATTGTCCTTTGTAACATTTAATAGATGCAAGGATTAGAATGTAGTAAACATAGACTTGATTTCTATGACAAGAGAGGTCCATGAATTCAAGTTTTGTAGGTTATACCATTCGCTTTATAGCAAGTTTGATTGCATGTTACTAGTGCATGCATGCCAAAGATATGCATAATTTGTTGTAGAGAAGACTTACACCCTACTTGTGAGTCCGAGCATGGTGTTCAGGCCTGGAATTTGATGTTCACACAATGTTTTTTTGGTTTTTAAATGTATTTGACTAGTAATAAAAAAATTGAAATGTAAAAAATGACAGGAATGAAAATAATTCATCAATCTGACGTTTAAATTTTAAGATCTCCCATGAAAATTAGTTGTACCTTATACTATAGCAGTGTTCCACCTAATCTTATTAATCTTTCATTTGGTTTTTTGATCCTATGGTTGATCTTCTCCATGTTACGAGAAGATGCTAGGAAGTTTGTATTTGGCACGCTTGCAACACTGCCCACCACCATGACTCGTACCATTACTGTTAATGAAAATCAAAATGACTTGATTGACATGGCTGACTCAAATGAAATATGACCTCTAATAAACTCTGTAAATGGCAAATACAACCTATAGATTGCAAGGTTGTTTTGTATTAAATGCATTGTGGGCATGCATTATGCTCGCATGCCATTTATGGAGTTCATACATTGAATCAACCTGGGTGCATTATCTTCATCCTTCATCCTTGATCTTCTCTTAATACTGTCACATGAAAAAAACACGTAGAAAATGACACTTTATGAATTTGAATAAACATAAAATGAAACACACTAAAAAATCATAACCATCATACGTAAAATTTGACAAGCATGGAGGATTTAAAATTCTAGGACTATTGGTGACATAAGTCGAAGTGGAGTAGTAGAGCCTTAACAAACAATGTTTTCAACCATGTTAAGGTGTAAGAGAGATTTAAAAAAACAAAGAAAGGTGTAGGGAAGAGATGAAAGGAAGTACCTTCAACAGAAGAGTGATGGTGTGGTTGTGCAACACAATGACATTAGTGTTGCTAATTGTCATAGGTCAAGTGATGGAAGAAGAAAATAGATATGGAGGTCATTGGATTGTCTAACGTAATGCTTTAGTACCCTACCTAGGCATGATTGGTCATGGGTAGAGTCCGAGTCAATAAAGGAGCATGTTAAAGGTGGCATTCCAATAGTCAACAAGTTTAGGCTAAGGATCAACCCTAGGGCCCATCTCTCAATATCCCTCTTTGTGGAATTCAAAAATACAAAGAAAGGTGTAGGGCAAAGATGAAAGGAAGGACCCTCAACGGAAGAGTGATGGTGTGGTTGTGCAACACAATGACATTAGTGTTGCTAATTCTCATAGGTCAAGTGATGGAAGAAGAAAATAGATATGGAGGTCATTGGATTGTCTAACATAATGCTTTAGTACCCTACCTAAGCATGATTGGTCATGGGTAGAGTCTGAGTCAAGAAAGGAGCATGTTAAAGGTGACATTCCAATAGTTAACAAGTTTAGGCTAAGGATCAACCCTAGGGCCCATCTCTCAATATCCCTCTTTGTGGAATTCAAACGTTGAACCTTGAGTTTGAATAGATATGTGCATGACCTCAAATATTTTTCCTAGATCTCTCAACCTTGAAGGAGATT
>ML791405.1:336893-351550 GCA_009831015.1 Picea engelmannii
TGGAGGACGAGGTCTCAAAAATCCATTTCTCTTCTCCAAATCTTTAGCTGCAAAAAATGTTTGGAGTCTTATACAGAGAAAATGATTGTAGGCCCAAGTAATCAATGAAAAATATGTCACTCTAAATGCAGTGGAAGATTGGGTTAGAAACCTAGACAAACCATTACATAAAACCTCAAACATTTGGAAAGATATGGATTCAACTTTTCAATTGGTAGGCAATTGGATGACCTGGAAGGTGGGCAATAGAAAGAAAGTTAAAATGGGCCTTGATCCATGAATAGGCAGCAAATGTCTACACATATTATCTTTTTGGTTGATCCAGGAGCTCAAAAATAAAGGATTTTACTCTCTTTGACAAATTGTGATCTCAATATTTCTAGTTTATCTCATTGTCATTCTATCAAAAGTATGCAAAATGGGTAGAAGTTGGATGCAAAATATTTTGCATCCAATGAGTGTCTACACTTGAAATTTAAGTAAACCTATAAGAAGATAAATAAAAAACATGATTAAAAAAGTAGTTTTCTTTCTTTCCCTTTGAAAATTCATAACTCTTATTTTATTATTTTAACTCGTATTTTATTATTTTTTTAGGAGGCTCATTTTAGACCTCAATTTTCCCCTAATGTGGGAGAGGTCTACAGATTGGCAATAACATTGGCTCACCTAGGAGGAAATAGGATTGAGAGGAGAATTTTTTGAGGAATGGAAGGCTTGCACAGAGGTTTTAAATGATAGCGATGTTAAAATTCAAGAAGATGATGATCAATTGATTTGGTTTCTCAATCCCTTCGAAACATGTATACCTAAACTAGGCTACATAACACTTACTGAGGAATGTTTAGAGGGCCATCAAGCCTGGTGGTGGAGAATTATCTGGAAACTAAAGTGTCCATCCAAAAATAATTTTTTCATGTGGCTTATTTTAAACAATAAAGCTCCTACTTGGGAAGTTCTTCAGAAAAAACAACTTTCATTGTCTAAGTTGGTGCAACTTATGCAAACAAGCTGATGAAACCATAAAACATCTTATTATGTTTTGTTCCTTTACTAAATATGTTTGCATAGAAGTAGAAGGCATGATAAGGATGAAAAATGAAATCCTTTAGATCTTGGTAATCCAAAAAGTATACAATGAAGATCAAATCCCTTCCTCTCAACATTTCTTAAGGAGTATGGCTTGCTAGGAATCTAAGCTTATTTGAAGGTAAAGAGACATTCTCTATGGAATGTGCAATTCAATGTCTCAACATCTTAAATGCTTACCCACAATTGGAGGAAAAACATTCTAGACTAGAACCCATAGAAGAGGTAATAAATAAGAATATATCTTGGGCTTACTTTCATGGAGCATCACAAGGAAATCCTCCCAAAGGAGGTGCAAGTGGAATATTTTATCTCTCCTCCATTGAGTACATATCCTTCAAAGCATGTATTGGATATGAATCTAACAATTTCTATGAACTAATGGCACTTAAATTTACTTCTTTAGTTGGCCCAAGAACACGGGGTTTAGCAATTACAATTTTTTGGTGGCTCTCTTGGTCATCAAATGGAATAGAAAAGAAGCTAAAATAAAAAATTTCACCTTAGAGCCTCTTTATGATGATATATAGATGTAGTTGACAACTTTCTTACACACCTCTTTGTGTCACATCTATAAGGAAATGAACAACATAGAATATGACCTTTCAAAAGTTGGATTGGACTGAGATTCTGAAACCTAGATCACTACCATCCTACACTTTTTTACACATGCACCTTGGATATAAAAAATTGTTGTTAATTATCATAATTGAGGAGTAACCACAACTTTACTTTTAATGGTATAACTGTGTTTGTAACTTTTTTAAAACAGAGTTAGAATGTTGATATATGTAACTATTTGCTTAAGTTTTTGAGATAAGAACTGACATGATGTTGAAGTAAAAGAAATACAAATAGGTAGAGAATTTTTATTTTAAAGGAATATCCAATGCCTTTAAAATTAGAGTGAATTTTTTTTCCCTAGGAAAAAAGCATAATTTTATTCATAGAATAGAATTAGATTTTGTAGATACATGTCAGGACATGTATTGTTGTTACTGCAAAGAAGCAATGCATAATCAATCCTTTTACAAAAGTAGAATAATCCTTCTCCTGGAGAGGCCTGAGAGGCAAAAAGATGATCATGCCATCATCGAACTACCAAGAAAAAACAGGCAGAGGCCCACCTACATTGAAAATTGTGGCTAGGAGCCCAAGAAGAAAAAACAAGGAGGAGTGCAAGACTAGAGAAAAACTATTCATGGAGCATAAAAACTTGCAGAGTTGTCTTTGAAAACAAGGAATTCTATCATGATATACAGTAGTATCGTCTTATGCACATAAATCAGTCCAACCGAAAAACCCAAAAAGGATCATCTGAGTTGTCTATATGAAAGGAGAATGAGTAGAGTCTATCCTAATCCTGTCCTTTGATTCCTGAATAGTCAAAGACCCAAAATCCAACTCTATGCTAGATTTGGATAGAGCATCTGCATCAACATTTTGTTCTCTGTAGACATGATGAATAGAAAATGATTCAAAACTGTTTAAAATATTTTCTATTTATTCAGTCAAAGGAGCTAATATTATATTGGGAGATCTTTGAAGTTTCCTGGTCCAATTCACTACATTCAACGAATCACCATAAATTTGTAGTGAAATCAACTCGTTTTCTCTTGCGAAAAGAATAAGCAGTTTTAAGGCCATAAGTTTAGCATAATTATTTGAGCCAGATCCAAGCCCCATATTGATCTTAAAGAAGTGGGAGTATGATAAAAAAAGAATTGCTCCACCACCACATGCTTGTCCATTGTTATGTGATGCTCCATCGAAAAAATCCCAAGGAGCATTTTTGTCAATTCTTTCCTCATGAATAACTCTTATTGGAGGAGAGTCCTTTTCTTGAGGAAAGTATTCCATAATACTTAAGCCTTGAGCTACAGTGCACTCTAGAGAGACCATCCTATTCTGAAAGATTGTTGTGTTTCTTTGCAACCAAACCCCCAACAAATAATCATAGGTAAATATATTAATATCTTTTTACTAGCATCTGAAGACCAAGTTCTCCAGGCCTACTCTACATAAATTCCCCTCCAAGAACAATTTAAGTCTACGAAGGAGGAGCATTATTTCCAGACCCATAAATTAAAGGGACAAGAGAGGAAAAGATGGCCCACCGTCTCCTCTTCATGTGATCCTAGGTTGGAATTTTGTTTTCTAATATGAACCACATAAAAATTTGACTTTTCAAAGGACACCTAGACTTCCAAAGGCCTTTCCACCAACATGTTGGTTCTCTTTGTAGTAAATCGCAGTTTAGATGAATATACCCCATATTGGGTGTGTAAGTTCCGTGCTCCACATGTTTCCAAAATAATTCATCCTCCCTATCTGTGATCCTGACATGTGTAGTCTTCAAATCTGAGAGGTAGGTTGCCCAGGTTACTTCCATGTGCGCTCCCAATCCCACCTATGCAGCATCCATCCAGCCTTGATTCTAGATTGAGGAAGTCCCGTGATCTGCTATCTGGTTTAGGTGAAAAAATCCCCTCTCCTTAATTTGTTGTACAATGTCATCCAACAAAATATGGTTTTAACCACAACCAACCCAAGGATATGAGCCTATTCTGACTTTGACTCCGTTACCAATCTGCCAAGCTAGTCCCTCTCCTACTACCGAGAAGCAATTTACCACTACTTTCCAGATGATTGAGCAATTTGTTGATTTTTTGTCGGTATTATGCAACCATCCTTCCACTGTATCATGATTAATATACTTATGATAAACCACTTCAGTCCATCATTTTTTTTTCACAACTAACCTCCATACCAATTTGGCTACGAGAGATTTTTCAAATAGGGAGATATTTTTTAAGCCCCATCCTCCCAGCAATTTCGATGCAACTAGCCTCTTCCAGCTTACTCATGGGGTGACATGTTTGTCCCTGCTTCCTGACTAATGAAAGTGAAAGAATTTATTTCATACCTTTTCCAACAATCCTTTAGGGATCCAAGCCAAATACATACAGTAAACTGGTATGGCTTCCAACACTGATTTCACTAGAGTTATCCTTCCTGCCCTAGAAAGCCATTTCAAACTCCAGACCTTGAGCCTTTTTTCAAGTTTCCCAATGATCCATTCCCAATCCATTTTTCTGTAGCAATTAGGCTTGAGGTGGAAACCCAGGTATTTGATCCCTTTTTCAAAGTCTACCAGCTCAAAAGGAAACAAGGACTTGTACTGCTCCAACTCTTCAATAGAGAGGTTGTTTGTAGATAGGGTAGATTTTTGGATATTGATTTGTATTCCTGTAACCCTACTAAACATAATTAGAATTTATGAGAGGGGTTCAACATACGTATGCTTCCCACTACAAAAAATTAGGACATAATCAACGAAAAGGAGATGTGTGATGAAAATATTTTTCCCTATTTGGATGTCAATAAAATTTCCTTGGGATTTTGCATGGGCCAGTGCTATGTTGAGACCTTCTGCTACTAAGAGAAAGAGAAGGAGTGATAGAGGACACCCTATTAGAATCTAATGTATGTGCTCGTTTAACCATAGACAATATCACTATTGTCACCCAACCATAGGCTGAAGCCAACCCCGAGAACCTTAACCTTGACAGAGAATCATTCTGAAAGCAAACCCTAGGCTAGATATCCAAACAAAGGGTGGCACACCTTTCTCCAAGGATAGCGTACCAAGAAAGAGCTGATCAGAGATTTCAAACCATAACCAAGAGATAGTCCAAGCCAAAACTGAAATATGCTAGCTGCAACATCTGCAACGACAACTCTCCTCCAAACTTGCACACAAACTGGCCAACTGCAGTGCGCACAAGTGTTGCTTCTGTAGTTCTGAGAATGCATGCCAGAATGAATATTGGCCTCCTGTATTTATACTAAATCTAGCAAACTGCCTGGGCCGACTTCTCATTCTGGGTGCCTATTTACTTAGTATATAATATTTCCTTTAGCTGACTTCTTCTCTTGAAGGCTAATAACCAAATACAAGTTATCCTCTTAAGCTAACTTGTCTTCTAGGATTATTAGCCAACTAATTAGGGTTTCTTCTTGCTTCCCGTAATATTCTATTCTTGTCAGGTTTACACTCCCTCCTAGTTAGGGAGGTATTGAAGGTAATGGTCTTGAGCACAAACATACCATTCACCCGGTAGCATCAACATAGTCGTATAGACTATATCATGACTAGATCATGAGCACCATCATCACTATCAGTGTCATCAGCTGCATCATCTCTCGAAAACATACTCCATCTGAGTAATCAGACATGATGCTGGATAAGTCACTCACTCCACAAAGTGACACAAGAACCATTCTTCTAATCCAGACATATGTCCTGGAAGAATAAATGTCCTGGACCATTTTCCGTCTGGGAAATATCTGTCCATTGATCATCCATCTAGCTTATTAAACATTTTCCAATACTACTGATAGTCTTCAAGGCAATCAAAACAATGTCATCCAATAGAACACAACTGTGTCTATCCATAGTAGTACACAACTACTATCCACTTGTACACTACCACACCAAGTAGCACACAGATACTTGATCAGTGACAAATAATCACAATCAGTGGAACACATCCACCACAGTAGTATACATCTACTGTGCAGACACATACAATCTCCATAACAATCATATCATATGATATCAACTTGCACAGAAAACATTGTTATGATATAAATTGAGTTATCTGGGCCATTCTTCCACTCACATCTGTGAGATATGAAAGAGCATCTTCCCTCAGAAGGTAAAACATCAATGATGAGCTATCTGGACTATTCTTCTCAAGAAAGGAATAATAACTGTCCCAATTTCTAAGACTGGACCATTCCCTATCCGGGCCATTCCTCCCACACTAAACAAAGTGAAACCTGGAGATAATGAATCTTCCCTAGGGAATGCCTGTCCCTGATTGCTGAACCTGGACCATTCACCTATCTGGGCCATTCCTCCAACACTAAACAAAGTGCAACCTGGAGAGAATGAATCTTCCCTAGGGAATGACTGTTCGGACCATTTCCAAAGGAAATGACTATCCTGCACCAACCTCCAAAACATACCATTCTTCGAAATTGCTCACAACTGTGAGCTTTGAAAGAATGATTGTCCAACGAGGCGAACCAGTCTTCTTGACCACTACTAAGAGTGACTGTCAAGAAGAGAGACTGCCCTAGAACATTCCCTATGTTAACCACAAGGGGAATCGTTGTCTATGGTACATCAATAATCCATCGAACCATTGTCATTACGAAAATGACCATTCGATCTGGACCATTTTCCAAACTAAAAAATTCTTGTCCGTCAAAAATCTCAAAGCACTTTCCGAACTGGAAAGGAACTGCTCATCCTGGACCATTTTTCGAAATGAAAAATAATTGTCCATAAATCAATAACACATCAGTGCTCCCTCCCAACCTGGGAGTCATCTCTTCCTTTTTCAATAAGGAATTCATCTCCATGAGCTCCAACTTGAGTATACAAACTCTTTCATCTTGAACAAAGGATTTGCCAAAATGTCTGCTTATCTGCTCATCTGTGAAGATATATTTTGGAGAACCACTTCTCCTTTTTGGACTTCATCACGGAGAATGTAATGCTTGATATCAATGTACTTCGATCTTTCTGGAACACTGGTTTTCTGAAGGCTTCATATAGCTATGATCATCATAGTATATCATTGTTGGATTCATATTTTTTTTCCTGCTAGCTCATAACATCATGGTAGGGCTCAAACTGGAACATATCTATGAGAGTTTTTCATGGATTAGCAATCCATCATCCTGGATTTCTGAGTAACCATTCTGATACAATATCTTTGTTATAGAAATATTTTCACCACACTTCTGTTGTGTATTAAAGGCTATGCACCAAGTTGTTTGAATCCATACAAGATCTTCTTCCATTTGCATACAAGGGTCTCTTTCTGGAGCCTTTGAGGTTTCTCTACATGTAAACTCCAACCTATGGATATTGCAGACGATATACTGACTCATGTAGAGGTATGTATGGTTTACAAGCAATCATCATAGTCTTCTCCCTCTATCTGGGAGAACCTTTAGTTTTGGATCTTGCAATGCTTTCATTCATAAGTCTTCCATACACTGTTCTTCATCACAACTTTCAATTAATCTGCTTGATTTATTTTAGTGAGTTCATATCAGGCTGGTAGTCTTGTGATTCTTGATACACTGACTGGTTGTTCTGTCTTTTCTTTCTCTCTTGGAATCTTCATGTTCTTCCTCATGTTTCTCTTTAGCTCTTGAGTTCATGGAGTTTTCCATATATTCCATGCTCTGAATATTCCAACTTCTTTATTTCATCATAGGATCATGAATGTGGATGGACAACCAAGGATTACTTTAAGGCTTATTTTCGAAGAAGACTTCTTCTGAAGTCACACTGAACACGTGCTTCTTTTCATGGTTACTACCATGGATAGATACTTCATCATCTTCAATGGATCATATAATTTAGGATTAAATCCCTCCTAATCCTTGCTTCATTCATGAATGCATGTTCTTCTTTTGATAATATAATCGGCTCCTTCCACCTAGGAGAGTCCATGCTTTCGTCTGCATCCTTATTGCCTTCTGCAAAGTATCACAAATCTTTTTCCAATTTCCTCTTGATTACTGACTTCTTTCTGTCTTTACTTCTTCTATGTTTCTTCAAGATTGATTCTGATAATAACTTCCACATGAATTGTTACCAGGGGTTGTTGATATACTTCATCCTTTCATGTGTATTGTCTGATTTGTAGAAATCCTTATCTTGTTGTTCTTCCATAAGTATAGTTTCTCTTTGAACATATTATCTTCTAAGAAATAGATATGGAAGATATGTACATAAAACATGGTATGTACAAGAACTATGAAGAGTGTTGTTTACCTTGTCTTAGAAGAAGAAGTATGTTTCATCCTGCTTAATCTTCTTTGAAGGTTCCTTTTCTTTGGTAACCGATGCTTCGTGTGTCTCCTTCCTTTTCTTCAGCTTGGGACAATGATTCTTGTAGTGACCATACTTTTGATAGTTGAAGCATTGTATTTCTGACATATCTTTCTCTTGATTTGGATTCTTCCTTGAACCAAACTTCCTTTTGTTCCTGAAATTCTTGAATCTTGCTGTGAAGGCTTGATCATTGTATTTCTTTTGAGGTTTCTCTTTTGCACTAATCCTTGATTCTTCTTGTGCACAACATTTCTATTCATCCTTGCTCCCTAACTTACTTCCATCTTCCATTCCTATCCTTCCTCTACTAGACTATCTTGGAGCATCAAATATATTGACCTAACTCCAAATAGAACTCGTAAGTGGAAGTGTCACTATCTTGACCAAGCTTCCCTAGTAGGCAACTAACAGTCATCATCACATGTCTAGGGGAGCGTGAGCTAACACCATCCTCCCATGACTCCAGGTTTCTGAGGATACACGGTGGGAAATGCCTCCACCCCTCCTAATAGGACTAGGGTCCACACCCTTCAATGGAATATACCGTGGCACCGTGTTGCTGGGAATTTTGTCATTGTTTATTCAGTTTGGGCAGTCTCACCACCCGAAAACCTGCACTGGTCCATATATCATAACAATGCATTTGTACCAATATAATTTTACATACAAAGATTCATACCATATTGTTTCTCGATCGGTGGTCATGAAATTCACTTTTATTACCATTATCCCTTGGCTATTTCATAGCCCATTGACCTACAAATTAGTCTATAACACAAACTCATACATATCTCAGCATTATCATAATGTAAGTGCATTCGACCATAGTCTCAATTCGGTATCCACATACCAACAACTTTAATGTCAAAATTTTCAAGTTAGAAATAGATCTAATAATATCCCAATAATTCAATTAACGTTACCCATTCATAGAATTTTCATTTACATAATAGATTGCATCATATCCACCATCATTCACACAACGTTAAACATTCATATATTTCACATTCACATAATAGATCACATCATATCCATCATCATTCAAGTAACATTTAAACATTTATAGATTTTACATTCACATAATAGATCGCATCATATCCTTCATCATTCAAATAACATTTAAACATTCATAGAATTTATATTCACATAGTAGATCGCATCATATCCATCATCATTCAAATAACGTTTAAACATTCATAAAGGTTTATACATCTTAATGTTCAAGTGTATCATTAATAGTTTCACTATGAATAGAAAATAAAGATGATTAGATCTCAGGTAATCCTAGCTGTCTAAGTCAAAAGGTGGTGTTACATACACCCAACCTTAGAGAAACATATTCTTGAGGTGGTCAAAAAAGTGAGGGATAATCTCGTCATAATGTCTCAACATCCTCCCAAGTAGCAGATCCTGGGCTATACTTGTCCCACTGGACCTTAACTTGGTCTACCAGACGGTTCCTGAGTTGTCAGACTCTACGGTCCAATACGTGTAACGGTTCTACCGTGAGGGTTCCCGCGTCCGATACCTGCAATTCCTTCCAATTTAGTTTATGTGATTCGTCAACAACATAATGACGTAGAACAGATACATGAAAAACATTATGAGTTTTATGCAAGTGGGGTGGTAGTACGAGACGATAGGCAACGAGTCCAATTTTCTCTTGGATTTTGAACGGTCCTATAAATCGAGGTGACAACTTTGTCCCCTTCCCGAATTGAATGGTACTCTTATTAGGTATGATACGAATGAAAACTTGATCACCCACTTTATAACTTTGGTCAGTCCTATGTGCATCAACATAAATTTTTTGTCTATCCTATGCTTCCTTTAGTCTCTGCCTAATCTGAATCACCTGTTCCTCCATCTCTTGAATCAATTCTATTCCAACTGTCACTCGGTCTTCTAATCTTTCCCAACTCAATGGTGTTCTGCATGGCCTTCCATACAGAGCTTCGTAGGGTGGCATTCCGATGGAGCTATGAAAATTGTTTTTGTAGGCGAACTCTACCAAAGGTAAGTACTTTTTCCAATGGGTGTGATTATCCATAACATACATCCTAAGCATGTCTTCCATAACCTGATTTACTCTCTCGGTTTTCCCATCTATTTCAGGATGATAAGTTGTGCTTAAGTTCAACTGAGTCCCCAACGTTGACTGCAAACTTGTCCAAAACCTAGAAGTGAATCTGGAGTCCCTATTTGAAATGATCTTCTTGGGTATCCCATGCAAATGGATGACCTCACTTACAAACATGAATGCCACATCAGTGACATCGTAAGTGTCTCTACCATAATGAAATGAGCACTCTTGGTCAATTTATCCACTATCACAAGAATGGCATTGTGTCTATGAGATGTGAGCGACAACCCCACAACAAAATCCATAGAAATGACTTCCCACTTGGACACATGAACATCATGTGGTTATAGCAGACCTGTCGGGTGATGGTGGTTAGCTTTCACTTGTTGAAACTCTAGGCACTTGGCGATGAAATGGACTACATTGCGCTTCATGCCTACCTAGAAGAAGAGCTTCCTCATGTCTGTGTACATTTTCTTCACACCCAGATGCACACAATAAAGTCCTCTATGGGCTTCCTTCAGTATGATGCTTTGAATATCCACACCTTCGGGGATGTACATCGTTCCTCGATATCTTAAAAGTCCATCTGCTTCCAGGCTATATCCATCATACTTTGGATCCAATTGCCTCCCACTCTGGAGGTTTGAAGTAACCTTTAAATACAAACTATCTCCAAGGAATTGTGTCAACACATGTTCCCTCAAATTGACTTTTAAGGGTACCAAGGAGAAGACACATGGTCTCTTACTCAAGGCACCCATGACCACATTTTATTTTCCCTTGATGTATGAAATACCAAAATTGTACTCACTCATAAACTCACTCCATCACCTCTGCCTGACATTAATATCCCTTTGAGCGAAGAGATGTTTTAAACTTTCATGGTTCGTTTTGAGCTCAAAGTTTCGCCCCACTAGATAGTGCCTCCAAAGTTTCAGAGCTAGCATTACAACTTCCAACTCTAAATCATGAGTAGCATAAAGCTCCTCGTGTTGCTTCAAATTCCTTGATGCATACACTATCACTCCTCCATCCTGCATTAGCACATCCCCCAACCCTTGCTTCGAGGCATCCATGTAGACTGTGAAGTCCTTTTCCATATCTGGCACTCGTAGAATTGGTGCACTAGTTAGTAACCTCTTAAGCTCAATGAATGCACTATCACATTCTTTTGTCCATTCATACCTGACCCCCTTGTGTTGCAAAGTGGTGATGGGTTTCACTATTTTAGAGAACCCTTCCACAAATCTCCGATAATAACCTGCTAGCCCCATGAAGCTTCTTACCTCATGAGCATTTTTCGGAACTGGCCATTCCATAATGGACTTTACCTTTTCTGGGTCCACAAAGATTCCTTCACCGAAAATGATATGACCTAAATAGTGAATTTATTTCTAGAAGAAGGAGCACTTCGACAACTTCCCATACAATTTGTTCTCTCTAAGGCAGGACAACACCACTCGCAAGTGTTCCTCATGTTCTCTTTCGTCCTTGGAATAGATGAGGATATCATCTAGAAATACTTGTACAAAATGATCTAAGTACTTTTGGAATACACCATTCATGAGGCTCATGAATACTGCTGGCGCATTGGTCAATCTGAAAGGTACTACAACAAACTCGTAATGCCCAAACCGAGTTCGAAAGACAGTTTTAGGAATATCGCCTTCCTTAATCCTTAACTAGTGATACCCTGATCGCAAATCAATTTTTGAGAATACCGTTGCTCCTTTCATTTGATCAAAGAGATCATCTATCTGTGGAATTGGGTACCTATTTTTCACTGTAGCACGATTCAAGTCCCTGTAATCTATACACAGTCGTAAGGAACCGTCCTTCTTCTTCACAAAAATTACTGGTGCACCCCAAGGTGAGACACTGGGCCTTATTAGCCCTAAGTTGAGTAGCTCTTTCAAATGCATCCACAACTCACAAATTTATGGCGTTGTCATCCTATATGGAGTCTTAGAAATTGGTTATGCACCAGGTCTTAGCTCAATAGTAAAATCAAGCTCCGTCTCAGGAGGTAACCCTGGCAACTTGTTTGGAAAAACATCCTTAAATTCTGACAATACTGGGTATTGATCTAAGGAGGGTCCTTTCCTTTCATTCACTACTTCCACTACATATAGTCGACACCCTTTCCTCATGCACTACTTAGCCTTCATAGTTGAGATAAAGCATAGAGACACCTTTCTCCGTACACCATGTATCTCTACTGGCCTTCCTTCATCGTCAACACAAAGCACCCTTTTTGCGAAACAATCTACCATAGCTCGATGGGCTTCTAACCAATCCATTCCAATGATTAGGTCATACGTCCCGAGAGCAGTGATGTATACCTTCAGCCTGGTAGTACACACTCCCAGGTATACTAGACAATTATCAATTCTAGGCCCTACCGCTTGTTTTCCCCCCGAAGCCATCTCGACTTGTTTAAATTCATCGTGCTCGTAGGATACCAACCTACTCTTTTCTAATGCAAATGGTGAAATGAAACTATCTGTAGCACCAAAATCAAATAAAATTTTAACATTGATATGGTTTAGCGTACCTGATGAATCCACCACCGTGGATTGATGTTCTTCCTAGCGATTATTAACTGCTCCATAAATTTGGTGGCTACCACTTGCTCTTCCCATCGGGGCCTTTCCTTCTCTATGAAAAAATATCGCTTGCAACTTTGGGTAGTCAAGATGGCAATGGGGCCCTCCACATCCCCAACATGTAACATGAGATGGAACCTACGCACTGCTCTATGATGGTCTCTGAAATGAGTTCCTTCCCCTGGAACCCTTGCCCCTACTAGTTGCTCCCTAAGAAGGTCGTGGACCTGCTTGCGTCGTTGGTGATGAATGGGATGCTGCACTCGCTGCCATTGAAATACCTGTGGAAATTGTCTTTGGTGTGACTCTATTACCATAAGGAGGTGGGCTAGAGCTCCCTCCCCTGGAGAAGGTCCTAGGGGCCTTCCCCACGAATCCAGGATGATGTGGAAAGGTCAATCACATACCTCCGTTTAAGCTCATGTGTTCCTCAACATAACGTGCATTTTCAACTGCTTCCGCTATTGAAGACGGTTTCCACATCCGTACCATGACCCTTATCTTAGGGTTTAACCCATAGACAAAGCATTCTGCCTATCGTTGATCATTATCCATGTATGAAACATATTTTACCAACTCCATGAACCTGATCTCATACTCTTCCACGGTCCTTTTTCCCTGTACTAGAGCATGAAATGCTCCCACCTGCTATTCCTCGTAGTAAGCTGGTAGATATTTCCTTCAGAACCTTTCCTCAAAAAGTTCCCAAGAGACGATGTCTAGGGTAAGGTGCAACTGCCTCTCTAGGTTGCCCCACCAATTCAAGGCACTGTCCCTTAATTGAAAGATTTTTATTTTCTCCTTTGATGTGGAAACATAGTCTCTTAAGGCGAAACATTGTGTCATTCCTTCCAACCATACCTCTGTACGTTCACTGGCATGATCCCCGACAAACTCTGGAAGTTTGATCTTCTATAGTTCTCTAGTGATGTCCTTAGGTGGAGGCCCTCCCCCTGAATCCCTCGACGTTGTAGGGTTACCCTCTCCAGATGGTGGGGGATCCACTTCGATCCCTGCTAGATGACACCCCTTTAAACTCTCATTAATAGCTTCCAAAGAGCACAAAATGAGAGAAAATTCAGGCGATGGTGGTGGCGGCGTTGGCAGTCCTTGCGACGATACCCCCCGACCTCGATTTCCTCGAGTCCTAACCATCCTGTATACTTGAATCTACATCAACCAAAAGTTTGTTAGGGAAGAGTTTAAGGTAACTCGCATTCACAAAACTTATACTTGAAAACATAGGGTTAGGCATAAGTTTTTTTTTTACTTGTTTGTAAACAGATGTTACTCTCTTTAGGGCAAGTGGCTAGGTCAGGGTCGAAAGCCTCTAAGCTCGATGTCTTTGCCTAAGAAAACTATTGACTCTCTTGCATTGGTAGCTATGCTAGCACTGTACCACACTCGCCAATTTCTCTAACTTACCTTCTTATCGGGCATGAAGCCCCCTCCCCCTTATCATGGTCTAAGTCCTTAAACTTTTCGTTTAAAACTAATTAATGTGATTTTGAACATAATGTGAATTAATTATTACAAACTAAAAATCTAGGTTAAACTTTAACCTAAGTTTCAATTGCCTTAATCAACGCATTTAATTTAATCCCCCCAAAATTAATATTATTATTGGTATCATAGTTAAGTATTTAATTAATCACTTAATTAATATGTACTTAATAAATCCCTAATTTAATTAATCATTCCAATTAATTAATCACATTAATTAGTTTCATTTTAAAACATAATATATATATATATATATATATATATATTATTAAACAATTAAAAATTTAAACCTAAATTAAACCCTAAAAATTTAAAAGAATAAATAAAAATAATTAAAATGAAAAAAAATAAAAATAAAAAATAATCAATATTTAAAAAAAATAAAATTAAAGTTGAGCAGTGGGTCCTTGCATGAGGCCCACGTTCCGCCCCCCCCTGGGTTCTCACTACC
>ML791405.1:351620-380377 GCA_009831015.1 Picea engelmannii
TTTTCTCTTTTTTTTTTTTCATTTGCTCAGTCATTGAATGCAGAGGTGAGGAATGAGGCTGGCCATGGACGTTCCCTCTGCTCGGACAATCCTGGTGCCTACGAGCTCAAGGACTGGAGGCTACGAGCCCGACCCTGGTGCCTACGAGCTCGAGCGGGTTCTCATCGGTTCAGTGGGCTGCTCAAGAAAAAGCCAGAAGACAGTTTATTATGTTCTAGTTTTTTTTGTTTCTTTCATGTTTGGAGTGCAAGTAATGAAGGTGTATTGGCTGTGATAAACATCAATACAATGCCCTTAAATTAGTCAGGTTGCGTCTTTTCAGGCTTTTTGATAAGACTTGTATTGGACATGTTGTTGTTGTTGTGTTGTGTCGGATGCTTGGTATAGCCCTTCGGTCCTTTGGCTATGTGGGATTGGACGCGCAGTGCTAACACAATGCCCCTCATGGCTCCTTTGTTTTGGCTTTGGTGCTTGTGTAGTGCATGATTTTTGGTTCCTTGTAGGCTCTCTCCTTGGTACTACCTTGAAACTTGACTCTCGATGCTTTGTTGCGTTCTTGGTATCGATGTTTTGTTAACTTGGGACCATGGGCTCTTCCCTTGATGCGCTCGACCAACAGGTCGTGGTTTCTAGTCCCATGAGCATGAAAATGTAGCGCGTTGTGAAAGGACCTTTCCCAAGGCATGCGCTCGACCAACACGTCGTGGGTTCGAGTCCCATGAGCTCTTTTGCATAGTGCAGGAAGTCTGTCTCCGAGTGAGCTCCGTCCTTGGTGCTCTTAACTTGGACTCATCCATTTGGTTGCAAATTTGGATTTGAGTGCTAATCAAGCTCGGGGCTGGGCCTGTGGGCTATTTTGTTTTGGTTTAAATCTGTTGTGTAGCATGTCGGCTACTTGGTGCTTGTATTGGGGCTTGGCACTTGTGCACTGACTGGTGTATTGTGTTGACTTGGTCGTATGATGTCGCTTGCTAAAGTTCAGGGGGGCTTGGAGCAAGGCCTGCCATCTATATTTTTTTTTGTTTAACTCTGTTTTGTGGTTTATGTGTGTCAGCGTGATAGATGGTTGTAGGTGGTCCCTTGTGTGTTTGCTGAGAAGATTGCTTTTATTGAATGAGTGGCTGATCTAGGTAATGAAGTTTAGAAAGGGGAATGACCCATGGCTGCTACCGTGGTTGCATGGATGTCGTGGATTGAGCCTCTCCAATGGATTGTTTTGTGGGGCACGGTTGCTACGATGGGTGCGCTCATGGTAAGGATGTGGTGGTTGTGGCTCATGGCCAACCTTCCTAGTCTAAATATGCACCCGCGAGGTGCAAAGGAAGAAGGTAGAGTCAGTACGAGAACAACCAAATTTCCACTTTTTGATTGAGAGGGGCGCATGGCTTGGTTTGATAGAAGCGCCCTGGTGTGAGGATGGGTTATCGACAATGCCGTAAGCAAATTTTTATTTTTTTTTTGTTTTTAATTTATTTAACATTTCTTTGGTTAATTATATATATATATATATATATATATATATATATATATATATATATATATATATTGATTATATTCCTCTATCTTATGCAGGTCATGATCTTTATGATTTACAAGTGGCTAGAACATAGATGGAAGAATGGAACAGGTTTGCAGGACTCCTTCCTGCTACCTTTCACCTATTTCAGAATTCTCATAAGGGTTTTATTTTTTTACTTTTTTTATTTTTATTTTTTTAGGGTTAATCTAGGGTTATTTCTAGTTTGATGTAAAGAGTTTCTGGAATACTTACTAGGTTTTACCATACACAAGGGTTTCTGGTTGAGATGTTTTCCTTGCAACATTTAAGTTAGGTTCCAGGTTGAATAGTTTCTTACTTAAGCCTGCAATCAAAGGGTTTCAGGGCTACATGCCAAGATTTGCAGGGTTGTTTTGAAATCCGAAGGCATATCCTTCCTTCAATAGTAGGCCTAGGCCCCAGTTTTTAAATTAGGGCTCTGATACCACGTGTAAGGCCCCAACATACAGGGCCTCATTTAACATAAATATATTTACAGAATTTCTATATTATTTACTTCTATCTTGATCACTTCTTTATTTACTATTCAACATAATAACAATTCACAATTCAACATAATAACAATTCACAATTCAGCATAATAATAATTCATCATAATACATTGTTCATAATAACAATGTTCAACATAATTAAAAATGAACAATATAACAATAATGAATAACAACATAATAGTGATAGCAATTACCTCAAAATGATATTGTTGTGAAGCTCTGCCCCAAAACTGAAGCTCTGCCCAAAAATGATTAACCTCCCAGCCAGCTAGGAACAACCTATCTGGCTCCCTAGCCCCAGGATTCCTTATGGTTTCCTGGCCCCTGAGCCCAAAATTCCCAGCAACAGGTGCCCCCCTGTGAAATTCCTCCAGTTAGTTGTAAGCCCAAAAAAAATACAGAACCCCCCACAAAACTTAGTCCCCAAACTCCTCCTCTAATATGAAAATATTACTCCCCAAAAACATCCCCTTCCCGAGTGCTTTTCCTTGCCTTATCTCCCTTCCCCTTCATTATCCACCGCCTTATCCCCCCATTAAACCTCAACCACCTTATCCCCCCTTCCATAAATGGGTCCATCTACCGATACAATTATATTATAAAATAAGTCTCCAAAATAAAAATTAATAATTTATTAAACTAATATTCATTTAAGAATGATAATTAATTAATTTATTTATTAAACTAATATTCATTAAACAAATATTTAATCATGATAATTAATTAATTAATTAATTAGGGTTGTTACAAAATGTAGGATACTCCTTCCTTGTGTTCATACTTGCGGCAAATGCATCCCATGTCTTGGGAAGACCGTTGAGTACTATATTTACCAGTTCCTTCTCTAAGATGATATCTTAAATAGCTTGTAGTTGATATCTTAACTGGGAGATCCTCACAAGGTATGATGTTATGTTGTCATCATTATTCATCTTCATGTCACATAGCTCATTCTTCATACTCATTACTTGTCCAGTGTTTCCGACTGAGAAGAGGTTTGTTAGGGCATCATACATCTTCTTAGATGAGTCAAGATTGGAGATGTAGGGTATCAAGTGGCATTTTATAGAGTCCACTAAGATACTCATGGCATTGATGTCACTATCTTCGAACTTCTCCATAACTGCAACGTTTTGTGGTTCCTTCTCTTTTCCTTCTTCAAACTCGGGTTCCACGATCTTTCCTTTCATGATATCCAACACTTTATTCTTGGCAAGGATGAGGTCAATCCTTGTCTTCCACGCTCTGAAGTTAGAAGCCCCATCTAACTTTTTTTTTTACTTCATAGAGTAAGTCATGGTTTCCTTGACTGGGTCAACCCTAGATTTGACCAAAAACTCAAACTTGATGTTTTTGCTTGCTGAGAGTACCAGGAGATGCGCTAGGCTAGGGAGCACTAGTCTATTCAGAAATTAGGTCAATCCCTTCACTTAAGGTGCCTCAATGAGAGGGTTAGGGTTTCTGCAACTACACCTGCTAGTAACCCTAGCGGTAGTGCTTTGGTAACTGCTCCTGCTAGAAACCCTAGCGGTAGTTATTCAATGAGCTTAGTATCCTTATGGATATGCTCCCTTCCAGTGGTTAGAATGAATGAAGGAGGTGTGGTCCCATAACCTGTTAGAATCTAATGGATGTGCTCATTTAACCATAGACAATATCACTATTGTCACCCAACCATAGGGCGAAGCCACCCCTGAGCACCTTAACCTTGACAGAGAATCATTCCGAAAGCAAACCCTAGGCTAGATATCCAAACAAAGGGTGGCACACCTTTGTCCAAGGATAACACACCAAGCAAGAGATGATCAGAGAGTCCAAACCATAACCAAGAGGTAGTCCAAGACAAAACCGAAATCTGCTAGTTGCAGCAGCTACAACGACAACTCTCCTCCAAACTTGCGCACAAACTAGCCAACTACAGTGTGCACAAGTGTTGCTTCTGCATTTTTGAGAATGCATGCCCGAATGAAGACTGGCCTCTTGTATTTATACTAAATCTGACAAACTTCCTGGGCTGATTTCTCATTATGGGTGCTTATTTACTTAGTATATAATATTTCCTTTAGCCAACTTCTTCTCTTGAAGGCTAATAACCAAATACAAGTTATCCTCTTGATTCGACTTTCCTTCTAGGGTTATTAGCCAACTAATTAGGTTTTATTCTTGCTTCCCAGAATATTATATTCTTGTCAGGTTTACACGTGGAGGTAAATACCTCCCACAAATACCATAATATCAACACACCCTTGATGTAGACTTCTTTCAGACTGAAAGAAAGGAGAGGTTGCACCATTATGGAGTGCTAAAAAAGAAACCAAAGAGATACACCCCATAATCCAGTTTATGAAACATACATCAAATCCCAGATGAGTGAGAATCAATATGATGTAGAGCCAACTTACCCTGTCGTAGGCCTTGGAAATATCAATTTTTAGGATGACCCCTTTATCTTTCTTTGTCTTAAAGCTATGAATACCCTCTTGTGCCACCCTTATAGCCTCATGGATTTGCATGCCCTCTAAGAAGACAAATTGTTCTTTTGAAACTTTTTCCGAGAGAAGGTCCTTTAGTCTACAAGCTATAACTTTGGCCACCACCTTGTATATACAATTATAGAGTGATATAGGCCTGAACTCATACAAGGAGAGAGGATTGTCCGATTTTGGGATGAGATCAATGAACGTTGAATTTAAGGGAGGAAACATGTGCCCTTGACGTCGATATTCTTCCACCAATGCTAAGATATTCCCACCGATAACCTCATAGAGTTGGAGGAAGAATTCCACAATCCAGTCATCGGGGCTTGGAATTTTGTCCTTTTGAAAACTATGCAAGATCGTATTTAACTCTTCTTCAAACACTTCCTCGAACATGGATCTATTTTCTTATTCATCAACGAATCTTGGAAAGAAGCATGGAATTCTTACAATTTGGCCTATCGAAATCCTCTCGTTGGATTTGTAGAGACTTTGAAAATGATCCACTCCTAATTGAGCCAAATTAACAAAAGATGAGATCGTCTTGCCTTCAGATTCATTTAGACTCCAAATTGTATTTATGGATTTTCATCCCTTTGCATAAGAATGGAAGAACTTTGTCTTCTCATCCCCATTGGTAAGCCATGTAGCCCTACTTTTAAGGCGCCAAGCCACATCTCTTTCTTCCAATAGTTTTCTCTTCTTTTCTTTGAGAGATTTTAGAGCCAATTTGGAGTCAAGAGAGGAGAGGCCCCATTCTTCTAATTCATAAATAGCTTGCAGGGCCTGTTCAAACTCCAAAATCTCTTGCTCATCCTTCTTTCATTTTTTGGCATCCCATTCAATAGTGATCTTTTTAACTACTTTGAGATTCTGATGGAACTACATTGAAGCTCATCCTCCAGTTTTCTTTGACTAGGTTGATGAAACTTTCTTCTTTGAGCCATTCATAATTGAATTTGAAAGTATTGGGTGGTTTTTGAGAACCTCTAGAAGCTTCTAGAAAAATAGGAAATTGACCATATTCTCCCCCACCTCCCACCCATTGACGAAATTGAAAAGGACTATCCACAAAATATTCATGTACTAAGAAATCATCAATTATTTTGGCTATTATATCTTCTCCAACTCTCATATTTCTCCAATATGGCCTTAGTTTGATGGGATCAAGATCTATCAGTTTGTTGGACACCATCAGATTTGTAAAGAAGTCCGATAGAGGGTCTAGCCGGGCTCTAGGGCCCCAAAGCTCCGCAACTCCCAAAGAGAAATTTATATTACCTGCTAGTATGAGAAATCTAGATTGGATGAAAGAATTACTCGTAGGGATTTCCCAGAAGGGAACACGTTCTAAATAAGGGCCATAAACATTTACAACATTAAAATAAATGGCCAAATTTTCCGAATAGAAGTCTGCTCCAAGTCCAGACTCACAGGTCTGAGAATTTACAATTTTTAGAGTATGTTTGTTCCACCTAGTTGCTAGCCCTCCCGACCTTCCCTTCGCATCAGACCTTATAAAATTCCAAGAAGTTAGAAGGCCCTCCAAAATTTTTGTGATCTACTCTTCCTCCCCTATAGTTTCTTGTAAGAAAATGATATCAGGATGGTTGGCTTGTACCAACCTTTTTAAGGGTAATTTTTTGATCGGGCTCGCCAAACCCTTGTAGTTGAAGGAGAGAAATTTCATGGGTCAACCCATTTTGGGGCTAACAATTCTCTAAGTGCCCCTGCGATATAAATTTGTCTTCCTTCCGCCATATTTGCCAAATCTTTTGTCTAGGATTTAAGGAGGTGGGATTTTTGACCCCTTCTTGGGTGCCCAATAGGGAGAATTAGATTGACGCCCAGGCCTTCATGGCCATTACTAACCCCATCGACGTTTTCGATTATGTGATTTATGAGGTGGTACCTAACAATATCCTCTTCATGATCTAGAGAGGAGTCTAGGGAAGAGGATTGGAAAATCTCCAGTTTAGGGGCATCAACAAGGGATCAAAGTGCTAGTGAGGGAGAGGGGGAAGAGAAAGGGGTGGACTAGGTTAACTCCTTGGGGAAATTTAGAGAAATTAAAGAAAAAACCCATGAATTGTATTTTGATTAAAAAGAGGACATAAAAGTAAAAGGGGAACATGGAAGAGAAGGAGGCATACCCAGAAAACTGCTCAAATCCTAGAGCTGAGGAAAGCCAAGATGGGCATCCAGAAGAGGAGAGATCATGTCTGTCGCTTCCTGTACTGGCATAATCACAAGATCCATATTAATTGCACCCTCTACCACCGAAGTTACTGATTCAAACTCCAAGGGATTTTTATCCTTTGACTCCAATTCCATAGCTTTTGCTGAAGAGGAGCTCCCGTCCGAGCCCGAAGTTGGATTCCCTTGAATATCTTGATAATTCTTTTGCCTACTCCAACCCTTGAAGGGGAGTGAGCACTTGTTAGATAAGTGCCCAAGTTGGTGACAATCATGGCATTGAAAGGGAAAACCCTCATAGTCCAACTTTTGAATAAAAGACCTGTTACATGCTACAATCTCCAAATCTACATCCAAACCTCTTCACAGGTTAATAGAGACCAGGATCCGAGCAATACTAAGAGATCTGAGCCATACTATGAGCACATGCCTCCTTGTAATACCAATCGACATACAAATAGGTACCCAAGAGGTTTCCCATAACCTTGAAGCAATTTTCATTCCAAAACTCAAGTGGTAGTCCCAGGAGCCAGACCCAGATAGGGAGAACATCCACTCTTTCTCTTTTAGCATAAAAAAGGGGCAACCAATTTTTTAACAACAAAGGAAAAGAATCATGAACCAATATTTGTGAATAATCTTCTCTACATCAGAATGTGAGTGAAATTTGAAGAAAAACCATCCTCTCGACAAAGTACCTACCACCAGAAGAGATGAAAGCAACGAGGACCAATTTGTTGAGGCCCACTCCTACAAGAACCTTTTTCCAAGTCGACAACCGTGAGCCCCACCAATTAGTGTCAATTCCACCATCGATTCGACTTCCGGAAAAAGGACATATATCCCTACGACCAACTTTTGGGTTCTCCGAGACGACTTCATGCCTTTGTTTCTGCTTCCATTTGAGGTCGAGAAGGATTTTGAATATCTCAATCCTTTACTACCATCTAAAGGGATGGCAGGAGAAACTGGGATAGAAACAAGCACACCCCCCTTAGAGTTTCCAAACCCTTCGATTGACAGAGGGTTCACCATGAAATCTCCAAAATCAAAATCTAAAGGTAGAGAAGAGAACCCACCTAAAGGCCCCATCGACGACAAAGAAGAGGAAGTGAAACCTGAGTGAGGCTCATTGTTAAAGGAGGAAAGATATGAAACAAATAAATAGGAGTCAGAGCTTCACTACTGCCTATTATCTCCTCAAATAAATCAATTGAGATTTTTTATTTTAAGTGAGAGGATGTCTTTTAAAAAGGCACTTTTTAAATTTTTTAAAGCTCATTTCTCAAAGCTTTACGCATGTAATAAAGTTTAAATAAACATTTGTTTAGTTTTTATTTGATCTAATTCAAATATCAGGTTTCGGTGGCTTAGGTGAACATTTCGATTGTTCATTAGTCACCGAAAGCCTTAGCTTTCAGAAGCTTAAACAAAGGAATCCAGGGCCATTTTAGCCACCGAAATCGCAGAAGCGGGGAAAGAGCCAACACATCCTATCACACGTTTCAATCGTCGGGTTCGACATTTTATGATTGCAATAAGCTGCCGAAAAGACTGGAGAATGAACTGTTCATGACCGGAAGTTGATCTCTCTGTGATATAAGCGAATATTTCCAGATCATTATATCATTAAGCCATGTGCTTACATACCCTCCATTTATTATAGTTATCCACTATGACTGCTGCAAATCATCAACTATTCCACCACATCCCTTGTAATCAGTGCCATGTTCTAAAGCTTACCCCAATTTTCTCATTTCTATCACAGCTGAGCCGCATTTCGCTAATTCTACACTGTGCAACTCTCCCACAAAATCTTCTCCTTCGATCACAAGTGTGCGAAAACATTGTGGCAAATGAAGAAAGGAACGCCAACCTTGAGGAAAGAGCACAACAACATCAATTACCTGGAATCACACCCGGAGGTATGTCAAATGTTCAAGGATGCAGGGTGTTACAATTTTTGCAAAAAATTACAAAGTTCTCATCAGCAGGTGGCAGAGGCCTTTTCCCTCAATTTCAATGGAAAGAGAGCAATCATAGGCCGGGATGAATTCGAGATAGATGACACCCTCATAACTGAAGTGACAGAGATTCCCATGACTGGAGAGAAATGGCTTAAAACTATTGTTACTAAGAATGTTGAATTCGGGACTTATTTGAAACCAAAACACAGGGGTTTGATATGGAAGAAAGATATTCATGTATCTTTCCTTGAAGAGAAATGGCAGAAGTTATTAAAATCCATAATGGTTTATGTAACTTGTGAAGGGCGATACAATAGGGTGATGATTTACCATTTTAAACTTATAAATCATTTGACTGGTAGAAACCCACTCAATCTGCCCTATTTTCTCCACCGAAGTTTATCCAAGATGGCTCATGAGGTCTAGGCCAAGCCTAATCAAGTTACAGGTAGATTATCCCACCATAGTCTGATCAAACTTTTGGTTTGTGAGCTGTTGCAAAGAAGAGGTAAAGAGTGGAATTACTTCTTATTCTGGAATGATTTTCAGACTGAGGTTCAGCCAGAGGGAAAAAAGAGTCCTCATTCCAAGAAGTCTTCCACTCCCAGAAGTGGAAAGAGGAGGAGGAGATATATCTCTCCAACCCCAGTCAATCAACCCTCTCCTTCCTCTAAGCTTGGCAAAACTAAGAAGAAATTAAATTTCAACAGTGAAGAAGAAAAGGCCAAAGAATCCCCAGTGAACAAAAACATTCTTAATCTTCCTTACACAGACTCGGAGGATGAAGAGCACCAGATTGAAACAGGGCACGAGGATTCAGTTACCACAGGGCATGAAAATTATGTTTTTGTGGATATTTACACAACAAGTTATGAGAACCTTCCATCACCTACACCTCAAGAAGAACAAGAACCACAAATTGCAAATGCCTCATCTAGAAAATGAGTGAAACAAAGTAAATCAAAAGAAATCAAGAAGATTAAGAAGAAGTTAGTCGAGCAAGAAGTGATAGAAAGGGTAATAAAAACTAGGTATGAAACTTTGTCAAAGAACTTTGCAGAAAGCAACTCATCTTTGGAAATATTAGCCCATGAAAGCATAAAGGAGAAGAAAAATAAGGACAAGATTGTAAAAAACTACAACAACTTATGGAGAGTAGCTCAGGGTTTGAAGAAAAAGGTTAGGGATTTGAGGAAACAAGCTATGTCTTCAAAACACCAGGCTCAGACACATGCTTCTCTTGAGACCCTTGCAGAGGTGGCAGGTTAGTGCAATGAACCAGAGGTAGCCAGTAATCCTACAAATTTTGAGCAAGATGCAGAAGCCTAAAAAGATCTATCCTAAGGTGTTTTTGAGCTAAGACAAGGGTATTTTTGAAATTTTGATAATCTCAGGTTTCAGTGGCTTAGGCGAACATATCGATTGTTCATTAGTCACTGAAAGTAGAACTTTCGGTAGCTAATCAACCCGAATTCTATCTACTCTAGCTACTGAAAGCACTAATAAGGCAGAAAGTTAATGTTTTTGCATAGGTCCAAGTTTTCCTTGTTTAAAAACCTCATAAATGGTTCCAATCGATGGAAGATAATTAATGACATCCTTATCAAGAGTTTTTTTTTGGTTTTGGAGGTGCTCTACACGACAGAAAGGTAAACAACGGTTAGCTATTTTCAAGGTTATAAGACTGTTTGACTGTCAATAGGTGTCATGTTTGAATCCTCCCATATCACATGAGATCAAGCAGCCTCAAAAGGCTCACTACACCTGCCAAAGAATCTGAAGAACATAAAGATTAGTTGAGAATTTGAACTGACCTAGTTTATAGGATCTTTATCTACTTTCTTAGGCTAGTTATTGACTTTCTATTTTGGGAAAAATTCGATCCAGTAATCTAGGATCTTGGAACTGTTTGTAAAGGGCTATAAAACCCAAAACATTTGATAAACAATGGGTTCGATTTTGAGTTCTATAATCCACTATTATTGTAAAAAGACACTTTCTTTAATATAGTAAGCCTGGAAGCTTCTTTCATTTGTTATTGTCAGACTCTCCTTCATCTTTCTCTATGCATATGAGTTGAAATCATTCTTTTGTCTATGTTTAATGGTCCCATGGTAACTTTCATCTTACTTTTGACTGTTAAGCAAGAATCATAAGCATCCTTGGCTAGTTTGTTGACCCATCATATATATTTCCTATGTATGTTATGGTTAACTGATTGGTTTTCTTATCCATTTGATTTACAAACTTATCTGATAATAGCTCCTGAAGGCCTTGTATTGCATGAATATAGCTAGACTGTCTTGAAGATACAATCCAGTGATTAAGATATTCATCTTGATCCAAACCCACACCCATTATTGAAAAAATAGTTACAAAAAGGTTAAGTTACCAGGCATCTCTGAGATACAGTCTAGGAGAGTTTCTTGGAGTGATAACAAATTGGCGTCGTTGTCAGGGAGAGGAGACTGAAGCTCAACTTCCTTGGGAGATGAAAAGATCCAACTTTGATGATAGACAAAGTTTGGACACATTTTGGGTTGTAACCATCTATCTGGCGACTCCATTGAAATGAAGTGGCTCCAAGAAGGTCTCATACCAGGGAAAACGAAGAAAGACCACTAGCAGCACCAGGTCCAGGTCCTGAGAATATCATCATAAGTGGAAAATATTTGCAAAGACAAACTTCTAGATCTGCAAGAGCATCTAATCCAGGTATTTCAAGAAACACTTTCTCTTTTGTATCTAGAGAACCTCTTGTCGAATCCCCTTCTTCTTAAACTTCTAGTTCTCAAAAAATTGAGATTGTGTAAGAAAGCTTGAAGGGTGATGAGCCTTCAATTTCCTCTGATGTTATAGATTCCATTTCTGAGCATGTTACTATATCCAACTTAAGAGAAGAAGTTGTAGAATCCCTCCAAGAAAAGGACTCTTCCTCTTCTTTTAATTCTTCACCAACTAAGCCTATAGAGAGTTTTTTCCATACTCATACTAGTCTGCCCATTCTTGAAGATATTTTACAAGATATTTCCTCTAAGGGTGAAGAAAAATTGGCCTTACTGCTCGGTCAGTTTTACAGAGCCTCTTACTTTCCACCTTATTCAGGAAACACTTTCTAGGGTATTCATCCTACCAGTGCTTCTCCTTCATTCCTTAGTGAAGTAAGACCACCATTGTCCATAGTCTCACATATCCCATCTCAGCCATCATCTATAGAAACTTCTTCCTCTGCATCAACCCCCAAGATTTCCATGGTTTCCCCTTTGACAAAAATGGAATAGATCTTAGCCAATAGGTATGCCCCTTTTGTGTTGCCCAATCCCTTATCATCCATGCCGACAGGAGATTATCAAAAATATATGTCGAAGTTTACTAGATCTAGGTATTATACTGTTGAGGAACATATAGAAGCTTTCTATGCTTATGCTGAGAACATTAAAATTTCGGTGGAAGATGTTTGGACCAGAATTTTTGTGCAGAGCTTGGATGGCCAAGCCAGGAAGTGATTCATGGAACTGCCAACAAATTCAGTGGTAGGCATTGAGCAGTTAGATGAGGTGTTTTTGAAACATTGGGGAAAAAGAAGATATCTCTTGTATTATATTTCTGAATTCGGAAATCTAAGAAGAAAAAATGGGGAGTCTGTCTCAGACTTCACCAAAATATTTAATAAGATGTTCGACAAGATTCCTGCAGATATCAAGCCAACTGATGCATCAACAAAGATCACTTACTCTTCTACCTTTGATCCAAAATTTTGCTTAATCCTTAGAGAAAGAAGGCCAGCCACACTCGCTTTAATGCAAGATGTTGTTCTTGAGGTTGAATCTAATATTATGGCATCTCAGAAACTCAAAGGAAAATTTGAGAGAAAGAAGTCGTCTATTGATCCTCCTTCTTCTTCAAATACCAAAATGGAAAAGATGGCCAAGATGTTGGATAGCTTGACCTTGGAAATGTCAAAACTAAAAATTCAGAGTCAGCAACCAGTAAGAAGTAAAGAGCCTAATGCTTATGCTCCTAGGAATCCCAATGCATTCCATTATATAATGAACAACCAGCAGGTCCAGATCCTTCAGAGAGACAAGAATGCAACTGATGACAAAAGGATCAAGGCCCCATTCCAAAATGCAATGCTAGAAGAAGAACAAGAGCTATCTCATGATGAAATTGAAGAAGAGGATGACATCAATTGCTTTGGGGATGAAAATGATTCCTCCTTTTTGACACAAACAGATTATGAGGAGGCCCAGATGGATGAGCAGATTCATGAGGCAAGCATTGAAGAATATTTTTATCAGAAAGATGATCAGCCAGGTTACAATTTAAGATCTAAGACTGCTGCTCCAAAGCCATTGCTTGCTGCTCTCGGGAAAAAGAAAGATGTTGCTGCCAAGTAGCCTGCCACTCCTGTAAGGAAGACGTCCACTCCTGCAAAACATCAGCAGAAGCAATTGCAGCCCCGAGCCAAAGAACAAGTCTCCCTCAGAGCTCCTCCTAACGAGGTAAAACCTTCCGATAGATTATCATACTCATTTAATTTCGAATCAGAAATTCAGAAGGTGAAAATACCTATGCCATTGACTAAACTTATGAAGAATGACATATTCAAGTCTGCTATCCTGAAGTCCCTTCAACCAAATATTCCTTCAGCTGCAGATTACGTAAACCTTCAAGATGACAAGCCCACAGTGACTATAGGACCTATGGTAGAAGACCGAGATGACTCTTGTCCACCCTTCTACATATCCCTAAATATCCATGACAAGATCCTTCACAACTGCTTGCTTGACTCGGGAGCGTCACACAATCTTATGCCTAAAGTAGTGATGGATGAACTTGGGCTTAACATCACAAAACCTTACCATGATCTATTCTCTTTTGAGTCTAGGAAAGTTAGATGCCTCGACCTCATAAAAGACCTTTTCATAAACCTTGCCTAGCTGCTAATGAGAAACATGGTAATGAATGTTGTAGTGGCTGATATTCCACCCAAGTTCAGCCTCCTCTTGTCACGTTCATGGAGCAAAAGGCTAGGGGGTACTTTGCAGATGGATCTTTCGTATGCCACAGTCCCGGTTTTTGGAGGAGAGATAAAGAGACTTTACAGAGAAAATCAGCTTGCCTACATCATTAGTGATGGGAAAAATTATGTAAACCATCCGATTTATTCTTTAGACACAGACTTTGGATCATGCATTCTACAAATAGATGATTCTCAGCTAGCTCCTTTGCAGCTCACAAAACCTACTTATCAGCAGATTGATGGGGAGAGTACTCTCGTGTGGACCATGTTCTTTGATGGTGCCAGTACCAAAGACTCAGCAGGTGCAGGTGTAGTTTTGATTTCTCCTTCGAAAGAGGCTATGCATTTGTCTTTTAAGCTTGATTTCAAAACTACTAACAATATAGCAGAGTATGAGGCTTTGCTATTGGGATTAAATTCTACCAAGGAGATGGGAATCAAAGGACTAAAAGTGTTTGGAGACGTGGATCTCATCATACAGCAAGTGAACAATACTTTCCAAGCAAAACATGTCAGATTGAAAGCCTACAGGGAAACTGAGGTATGGAAAATCAGGGACTCTTTTTCCATTTTTGACATTTCTTATGCACCCAGAGCTATGAATCATCTTGTTGATTCCCTTGCTATCTCAGCCAGTATGTTTATTCCTCCCATGCCTCCCAGACTGAATTATGAAATCCAAGTCAAATATAGACCATCCCTGCCCGACAATATCAAATATTGGAAAGTTTTTGAAGATGATGATGAGCTTAGTAGATTTCTCCAGGTGGAAGATGAATTTTCTAATATGCATATTGACCAGAAAAATCAAAATGTAGAGGAATTCAAGAAGCCTAAGCTAAAAAGAAAAATGGGTCAACATGATATCGTTTAGCTGCCCAACAATTATATACCTCGGGGTTTGGTGCCTCTTGAGAAGCTTTTCGATCAAAACGATGTCCCCTACAAACCTGATAAGAAGGAGAAAGATCCTGCTGTCCATGAGCACAATATAGGAAGCCAAAATGATACTAAATCCATAAATATGTTCGCTGAATTAACCATTGATCAGAGGTCTGAATATTGCATCATTATGAAGGAATTTGCTGATGTTTTTGCCTGGAAATACAATGATCTGAAAACCTATGATCCTAAGGTCAATCAACATAAGATTCCCCTTGAGAAAGATAACATCCCTTTCAAATAGAAATTGAGACCTATCAGTCCTCTCTTATTGCTTGTAATTGAAAAAGAAATAAAAAGGCTCCTTGATGCCAAAATTATAATTCCTTTAAGATACTCTAAATGGATCACAAATCTAGTAATAGTGAGAAAGAAAAATAGTGAGATCAGGTTATGTGTTGATTTTAGAAACCTAAATAAATTCTCAAAGAAAGACAACTATCCCCTACCCAAGATGGAACATTTGCTGCAAAGAATTTCAGTGGCCACTGTCATGTCTTTCCTAGACGGCTTCTCAGGCTATAACCAGATTTCTGTACATCCTGATGACCAAGAAAAAATTGCCTTTACTACTCCTTGGGGTACCTTCATGTACGCCAAGATGCCATTCGGGCTAATGAATGTCAGGGCCACTTTTCAGAGGGCCATGGACATAGCTTTTGTGGGAGAGAAGGACAAGTTTTTCCTCATCTATCTTGATGATATCATAGTTTATTCTAGCAGTCATGAAGAGCATTTGAAGCATCTTAAAAGAGTATTTTTGAAATGCAGATAGTTCGGGATTTCACTGAACCCCCAAAAATCTCAATGTTGTCTCAAGAAGGGTAAGCTCCTAGGCCACATTGTTTCAGCAGAAGGAGTGAAAATTGATCCAACTCGGGTGGAAGAAATTCAAAGGTTGTCCATACCAAGGTCAAAGAAGGATATCCAATCTCTACTCGGTAAGATAAATTTTGTCAGAAGATTTATTCCAAATTTTGTTGAGTTAGTGAAACACATAACCTCTATGCTAAAAAAGGGATCCGAGATAAAATGGACAGACAATGCAAGAAGTTCATTTCAGGATATCAAACAGGCTATCATGGAATCCCCCATTCTAATCAGTCCGGATTACACCAAGAACTTCTATATTTTCTCTTTTGCTTCCTATGACACGGTGGCAGTAGTCTTGTTACAAAAAGATGATGAAAGTCTTGATCACCTAGTGGCCTTTTTTAGCAAAGCACTCAGAGATGCTGAACTAAGGTATGATCCTATAGAAAAAAAAGATGATGAAAGTCTTGATCACCTGTTGGCCTTTTTCAGCAAAGCACTCAGAGATGTTGAACTAAGGTATGATCCTATAGAAAAACAAGCTTATGCTCTCATTAAGTCATTAAAAGGTTTCAGAATTTATATCCTCCATGCAAAGGTTGTTGCCTATGTTCCTTCAGCCTCTGTGAAGGATGTATTGACTCAACCTTATATTGATGGAAAGAGAGCTAAATGGATCGCAACGCTGATTGAGTTTGACATAGAAGTGAAGCCCACTAAACTGATAAAAGGCCAAGGCCTTGCCAAGCTTTTGACAGAAGAGAACTGAGATCTTTTGGACATTAATTTCATTGGGTAAAGTTCAGCAAGTTTGCAGACAGGGGTAGCAGTGGAAGAACAACATGGCAGTCATCAGGTGGCCGAGCATTTGTCTTCATGTGAGTGGTATTCAGGTATTATTCATTTTTTATAGAAGTTGGAGGTTTCTCCTGAACTTAGCATGACTCAAGCCCGAGCCCTTAAGCTCAGAGCAATTAAATTTTGCATTAATAATAATCTTTTGTATTGGAAATATCCTACTGGTTTACTACTAAGATGTTTAGACAAAGAAGAGTCAATTGAAGTCATGCATCAGTTTCATTCAAGTATTTGTGGAGGCCATCATTACTGGAAGACCATAGCTCATAAGATCTTAAGGTCTAGGTATTATTGGCCTTTTCTTTTTTCAGATGTGTGTGCCTTTGTGAAATCTTGTGATAAGTGTCAAAGATTCAGAGGAAAACAACAACTAAAATATCTACCCCTGAGACCCATTGTAGTGAATGGTCCTTTTTAGCAGTGGGGTTTAGATTTCATAGGTGAGATTAATCCTTCTTCTAGTGGTCAACATAAATGGATCTTGGTAGCCACTAACTATTTTACAAAGTGGATAGAGGCAATCCCCACTAGAAATGCCACTCATAAGGTCGTCATGAAGTTTCTCTATGAGAACATCCTGAGCAGATTCGGTTGCCCAAAAAGGCTAGTGACAGATAATGCAACAACTTTCAAAGCTGATGCATTGGTTGACATGTGTAAATCAACGGGCATTCAATTGGTACACTCTACTTCCTACTACCCTAAGGGTAATGGCCTTGCCGAGTTGTCCAATAAGAGTCTAGTCAGAATCATCAGAAAGATGTTGGAGGAGAGTCAAAAGAGTTGGGATTCTAAACTAAAGTTTGCTCTTTGGGCAGATAGAGTAACTAACAAGAAATCCATAGGAACTTCTCCCTTTAAATTGGTTTATGGCACTGATGCCATTTTCCCCATTCAACTAGTTTTACCAGTGGCTAAGTTTTTTTAGGAGGAACAAGCTGAATCAAATGATATGATGAGAAGAATGCTTGACTTGGTAGAGTTGCAACAGATCAGAGAACAACTGGTGGATAAATCAGAGGCTCATCAAAAGAGGATCAAGAATACTTTTGACAGGAAAGAAAAGGTGGACGACTTTCAGGTTGGTGACTGGGTTTTGAAATGGGATGCCCTCAGACAAGATAAAGGAAAGCACGACAAGTTTGACTCTTTGTGGACCGGTCCTTTCATGATAACTCAAGTACAACACAACAACACCTTCATTTTGCAAAGTCTAGAAGGTGAAGAAATGTTTGGTGGCCCAGTCAATGGGTGTTTTCTGAAACTTTATTTCATCTAAGGCTTCGAAGACTTGTCATTGTAATATTTATTTTCAGCTTTGTTTTTACAAAATAACTCCATGCCCAATGGAAACACTAGTAGATAGGTTTGAATTTTTGTTTTTCAGGAAAGGCATTGGTTATGTGGTTCTTGAAACCTCACAGGGAGGCTTTCACCCCCAATAGGAGCCAGTGTTATCTCCTTAAATAAATCAATTGAGATTTTTTATTTTAGGTGATAAGATGTATTTTAAAAAGGTACTTTTTAAATTTTTTAAAGCTCATTTCTCAAAGCTTTACGCATGTAATAAAGTTTAAATAAACATTTGTTTAGTTTTTATTTGATCTAATTCAAATCTCAGGTTTCGGTGGCTTAGGAGAACATTTTGATTTTTCATTAGCCACCTAAAGCCTTAGCTTTCAGAAGCTTAAACAAAGGAATCTAGGGCCATTTTAGCCACTGAAATCGCAAAAGCGGGGAAAGAGCCAACACGTCCTATCACATGTTTCAACCATCGAGTTCGACGTTTTATGATTGCAATAAGCTGTCAAAAAGACTGGAGAACGAACCGTTCACGACCGGAAGCTGATCTCTCTGTGATATAAGTGAATCTTTCCAGATCATTATATAATTAAGCCATGTGCCTACGTACCCTCCATTTATTACAGTTATCCACCATGACTACTGCAAATCATCAACTATTCCGCCACATCCCTTGTAATCGGTGCCACGTTCTAAAGCTCACCCCAATTTTCTCATTTCTATCACAGCCGAGCCGACTTTCGCTAATTCTACGTGGTGCAACTCTGCCCCGAAATCTGCTCCTTCGATCACAGGTGTGTGAAAACATTGTGGAAAATGAAGAAAGGAACGTCAACACTGAGGAAAGATCTCAACGACATCAGTTACCTGGAATCACCCCAGGAGGTATGACAAATGTTCAAGGATGCAGGGTGTCGCAATTTTTGCAAAAAATTACAAAGTTCTCATCAACAGGTGGCAGAGGCCTTTTCCCTCAATTTCAATGGAAAGAAAGCAATCATAGGCCGGGATGAATTTGAGATAGATGAAACCCTCATAGCTAAAGTGACAGAGCTTCCCATGACTGGAGAGAAATGGTTTAAAACTATTGTTACTAAGAATGTTGAATTTAGGACTTATTTGAAACCAGAACACAGGGGTTTGATATGGAAGAAAGATATTCCTATATCTTTCCTTGAAGAGAAATGGCAGTAGTTATTAAAAGCCATAATGGTTTATGTAACTTGTGAAGGGCGATACAACAGGGTGATGATTTACTATTTTAAACTTATAAATCATTTGACTGGTAGAAACCCACTCAATCTGCCCTATTTTCTCAACCGAAGTTTATCCAAGATGGCTCATGAGGTCTAGGCCAAGCCTAATCAAGTTGCAGGTAGATTATCCCACCATAGTTTGATCAAACTTTTGGTTTGTGAGTTGTTGCAAAGAAGAGGTAAAGAGTGGAATTACTTCTTATTCTGGAATGATTTCCAGACTAAGGTTTAGCTAGAGGGAAAAAAGACTCCTCATTCCAAGAAGTCTTCCACTCCCAGAAGTGGAAAGAGGAGGAGGAGAGCTATCTCTCCAGCCCCAGTCAATCAACCCTCTCCTTCCTCTAAGCTTGGCAAAACTAAGAAGAAATTAAATTTCAACAGTGAAGAAGAAAAGGCCAAAGAATCCCCAGTGAACAAAAACATTCTTAATCTTCCTTACACAGATTCGGAGGATGAAGAGAACCAGATTGAAACAGGGCACGAGGATTCAGTTACCACAGGGTGTGAAAAAACTGTTTTTGTAGATATATACACAACAAGTTATGAGAACCTTCCATCACCTACACCTCAAGAAGAACAAGAACCACAAATTGCAAATGCCTCATCTAGCAAACGAGTGAAACAGAGTAAATAAAAAGAAATCAAGAAGCTTAAGAAGAAGTTAGCTGAGCAAGAAGTGCTAGAAAGGGTAATAAAAACCAGGTATGAAACTCTATCAAAGAACTTTGTAGAAAACAACTCATCTTTGGAAAGATTAGCCCATGAAAGCATAAAGGAGAAGAAAAAGAAGAACAAGATTGTAAAAAACTACAACAACTTATCGAGAGTAGCTCAGGGTTTGAAGAAAAAGGTTAGGGCTTTGAGGAAACAAGCTATGTCTTCAAAACACTAGGCTCAGACACATGCTTATCTTGAGACCCTTGCAGAGGTGGCAGTTCAGTGCAATGAACCAGAGGTAGCCAGTAACCCTACAAATTTTGAGCAAGATGCAGAAGCCTAAAAAGATCTGTCCTAAGGCATTTTTGAGCTAAGACAAGGGTATTTTTGAAATTTTGATAATCTCAGGTTTCAGTGGCTTAGGAAAACATATCGATTGTTCATTAGTCACTGAAAGCAGAACTTTTGGTAGCTAATCGGCCCGAATTCTATCTACTCTAGCTACCGAAAGCACTGATAAGGCAGAAAGTTAATGTTTTTGCACAGGTCCAAGTTTTCCTTGTTCAAAAACCTCAGAAATGGTTCCAATCGATGGAAGATAATTAATGACATCCTTATCAAGAGTTTGTTTTGGTTTTGGAGGTGCTCTACAAGACAGAAAGGTAAATAACGATTAGTTATTTTTAAGGTTATAAGACTGTTTGACTGTCAACATGTGTCATGTTTGTCTCCTCCCATATCACATGAGATCCAACAGCCTCGGAAGGCTCACTACACCTGCCAAAGAATCTAAAGAACATAAAGATCAGTCGAGAATTTGAACTGGCCTAGTTTATAGGATCTTTATCTACTTTTTAGGCCAGTTATTGACTTTCTATTTTGGGCAAAATTCGATCCAGTAATCTAGGATCTTGGAACTGTTTGTAAAGGGCTATAAATCCCAAAACATTTGATAAACAATGGGTTCGATTTTGAGTTCTATAATCCATTGTTATTGTAAAAAGACACTTTCTTTAATATATTAAGCCTGCAAGCTTCTTTCATTTGTTATTGTGAGACTCTCCTTCATCTTTGTCTATGCATATGAGTTGAAATCATTATTTTGTCTATGTTTAATGGTCCCATGGTAACTGTCATCTTACTTTTGACTGTTAAGAAAGAATCATAAGCATCCTTGTCTAGTTTGTTGACCCATCATATATATTGCCTATGTATGTTCTGGTTAATTGATTGGTTTTATTATCCATTTGATTTACAAACTTATCTGATAATAGCTCCTGAAGGCCTTGTATTGCATGAATATAGCTAGACTGTCTTGAAGATACAATCCCAGTGATTAAGATATTCATGTTGATCCAAACCCACACCCATTATTGAGAAAGTAGTTACAAAAAGGTTAAGTTACCGGGCATCTCTGAGATACAGCCTAGGAGAGTTTCCTGGAGTGATAACATTGCCCACACCTGAGCAGGAGATGTGATCATAGCCTTGAACATTACGCAGAGGAGGAGCCGAGGTCGAAGTTGTCTAAAGGGGAAGCTAAGCAGGGAGCCATGGTTGAGGCTCTGATCCAAAAACTTTCAGCTCGGTTGCCCCCAAAATGGAAACAACACCCACTCCAAGGTCTGAACCAAACCCTAAGGCTGCAGTTGGTGCCAACTGGTCCAACAGAGCCTGTGTGGAGGGTAGAAAAACCGGAGACCCTTCCAGAGAAAAAATACCATTCGAATGACAGGGTGGAGAAGTTGAAGAAAAGATATTTTCAAGAACCCCACTTCCAGTTGAAAAATTCCACATCTGGGCTTCTTCCATTGGGTCCACAGAATAGTCCATCTCTTTGTTGTAGATTCCCATGATCGTCGAAGAAAAATCGCCTACCGGTTGAGAAACCAAAGATCGTTACCTACCATCCCTAGTGACAGAGAGAAGAAATATTGAAACTTGAAAAAACCGGGACTCACGAATCACCAAAGCGGAGATAGGTAAAGGGAAAAGGAAGTTTGGGGGTAGAGACGTGGGGGACCTTAGGCCTAAGACCCGAGGTCTAAGGGACCTGCGGTCATGAGCGAGGGATTAATGAAGTCTCGAAACAACATACCTCAAACCCTACAACCACATTAATATATTAATATTAAATTAGGGTGAGATGGAACTATGTAATTTTGTTTATTAAAAATAAAAATAATTTTTTTGTTTGGAAAAGGAAATAATAAAACTTATAATAAAATATCAAAGGGAATAATAAGATTTGAATAAGTATAGAATAATATTTAACATAAGTAATGAGATAAGCAAATACCCTTTCGCTTTAATTTAGTGAGTACATTTGTCTTAACTTTTTCGATGGTAGTAGTAAAGTAATAAAATATTATAGCGATAACATACTCAGTGTAGTAATATATTTAAAAGATATAGAATATTAATATTATTAAAAATAATATAGATGTTATTTTAGTGTAATAATATATTTAAAAGAATATGTATGTTATTAAAAATATAATTATAATTTTTATTAAAAAAATGATAAAAATAAAAATAAAAAGAATAACATAAGAAATTAAGATAATTGTAAAGAGTTAATAATGTTAATTTAAAAAATAAAAAGTAATTTTTTTTTTTTGTTATTTTTAATTTAAAAAAGGAAATCAACATTGTTAAACAAAATAATTTTGTGAGTTAAATTAAATGTTATGAATTGTAAATAAAAGGATTTATGAGTCATGGGGGCACCTTGAGGTAGTGGTCGAACGTGTGGTTGCACCTAGAGATACTATATTAAATGGTATCGTGACCCGTGCACACATAAGTGGATCAAAGCCCACCCCCATGTCCTTCAACTTTAAGCCCAAAGGGGTTGGATCCAATGGTGAAAAGCGATTATTTTTTCATCGTTGGGCAAAGTTCAATTCTTGTGAGGGCTTGACCTGGAGCCATGGGGGCACCTTGAGGTAGTGGTTGGACGTGTTGTTGCACCCAGAGATATTATATTAAATGGTATCGTGACCCGTGCACACACAAGTGGATCAAAGCCCACCCCCATGTCCTTCAACTTTTAAGATTATTGAAGATCGGGTTGTACACAAGAAAATTCCATGGCCGAAGGGGAAGCAACGACTGAAGAGGAACCATGTTGGATGGCTGCAACCGAGGAGGAAGGCTCCAACATGACATCAGCCGAGAGAGAATCAACCATTCGAGCCCGGATCAAAGCCAAGGAGAGAATGCAAGCATGGCTAGAGCAGAACCCTAGCCGTCGTCGCCACCTAGATCTAGACTATGGGCACCATTCAGCCATGAGAGACCTCAGGGAGGCAGAGATAGTTGCAACGATCATCTCGACTCCATATCTTTGTCCACAGAACGCAAAGCTACAGGATGATCGCTATGCCGCGGGGATTTTCTCGCAGGATCTTCTGCCCTCGCTCTATCACAGGAATCAAGTTAAGAGTGATGCAGCCGACCACATGCTCCTTCAAAGATCGAGGCTTCATTTCGAACATTGCACGACATCTTGCTCCGAGACTGCGACAAGATTTCCCCTTTTTGTAAAAACCATCGCTGATTCTTCTCTCTGCTTGCAGGCTCAGGATTCAGACTCCATTTTTGAGCTCAAATCCCAAATCCACCAGGCTACAGGTATTTCGGCTTGCTTTCAATGACTATCTTTGAAGGACGAAAACTAGTGGATGGTTCTCTGTTGCGGGGTTATGGGAATCTAAAGAATGCAACCATCTCTCTCGCTTATCTTCTGCGTGGAGGAGTGCCATCCTCCACCGATCCAAGCACTTACAAGCACTCCGTGAAAACAGGGACTTCCGCTCCTTTAGGGTCCAAGGCTGAAACTTCTGGAGCAAAGGAGCCTTTTGGCTCTGCCTTCATTATGGAGTAGTCCGCAGAACCTCCAACAATAGAGGTCGAATATCCCCATGTCTATGTCTCTGAATTTCTCTACCAGAAAAAGTCCCTCATCTGTCGTTTCAACAGATTATGGCCCTCGGCTTCGGCGCTAAGAGAATGGGTAAACAAGACCTTGTCATCAGGTCATGAGTTGTTCTTTTGCTCCAAAGGGTTCTTCATTGTTAAATTTTCCACATAAGCGGACTGCCAACGCATGTTAGACCAAGGTCCATGGTTCTGGGGCAGATCTGGTCTTTCCATGCAGAGATGGTTCCCTGACTTCAACCCGCTGACTATGACTGTTATGACTACACTGGTCTGGGTAAGACTCCCTAATTTACCTTTGCATTTTTATACTCCAACTTTTTTACCTACCCTTGGAAATGTGTTGGGTAGGTTTATCAAGATTGACACAGACCAGATAACAAGAGGCTTTGTCACCTTTGCCCGCATGTGCATTGAAATCGACCTCAGTCAAGGGATTCCGGACAAGATCCTTATAGATTGGACCGAGGATGATCCCTACACGCACCTAGTCGATTATGAGAACACTGCCTTCAGGTGCCACTCCTGTCAGCAAACAGGGAACCTTCAGGCAACTTGTCCTTTATCCCCAACCCCATCCTCATCCCCTGGAGCATGGAAAAGGGCTAATGGCTGGAAAGACCCTAAAAATCGCAAAAACCGCTCAAACTCTTCATCTTATAACAAGCATCATCACAAAGATGCCCCAACTCCTCCACCTACTACAACACCATCACAGTCTCCAACGAATGTGCAATAGCCAAACGCAGACCTAAAACACCAACCTTTGGTTTCAACACAATATCCTGAAGCTTCAAAGACTTTGATTCTGATTCCTCCAGCACAACCTTGGCACACTCCTATCGAAAAGGATGAAACAAAGGACATAATCATGGCCACAGCCCCTATCCCAGGGACTCAGAAACATCCTCATGAATCAGATAATTTAGACAGTGACAGGGAAGCACCCTTAGCTTCCGCAACTCAAGATTATGGCATTTCCTCGGACCATCTGGCTTTGGTGGTCAAGGCTGCTGAGCCTATCAGTTCCTCTGGTTGGATTGATGTTCGTAAGAAAAAAGGCAGAAAGGATCCTCTCTGACCAACATAATGATCCAACCCTTTCTTCTTATCTTGTAATGTCTCATCTTAATATGCCCACACACTCCTTGTGGCTCTCTTTTAGCATATATTAATCTCTAATACTCCATGTTCTCTTTTTGGAGGATCTTTTTCTATCAACAAATCTATATATTACTTTGTACTTTTTTCTTGATTGAATATAAAGATTCTCATATAGTTTGTTTACCAAAAAAAAATTGGATTTATTAGATCAAACCAAATTCCAAATTGTTAAAAAAATAGTTTTGTGAATTAAATTAAATGTTATTAATTGCAAATAATTTTTTTTGGATTCATTAAATCAAAACCAAATATCCAAATATAATACTTGATGTCTTACTTCTTTTATAATATATTAATAGTATCATAAAAAAATATTATATAAAGAAAAATAAATCATTTAATTTAATTTTAATAAATAAAAATATAATACTCATGTCTTACTTCTTTTATAATATATTAATAGAATTATCAAACAAAAATATCATATAAAGTAAAATAAAACATTTGATTTAATTTTAATATAAATTGAATAGTTTTCATTTGTATGTATGTCTCACAAATCGTTTTGTTTGACCATTTTCCATAAATTATACAACGTAAAAACTTATCAATGGTGGGAAATTTGAAAGATAGAATAATCCATAGAGATTGGTGGGAAATTTGAAGGATGGAATAATCCATAGAAAGTTCATCATAGTGGTAGTGGTTTTAGTGACGAAGGTAATGGTATTTTATGTATAAGAACTAATAAATTAGTGTAATAATTAAGTTAGCTACTTTTTGTGTATTTTGGAATTGTTTTTATAATATAAATATTTTTTATATAAGAAATTAATTTTATATTGATTGAGAGATGTGGTTTACAACAATATATAAATTTTAATATACTATGAATTTTATGTTTAATATATTATGATTTTTTCCCATGGGGTGTAGAGTACTTGGTGATGGAGTGTATTGTTAAGGTACTTCGTTATGTGAAGTTATCGGTTCGAAACTCTGACTTACCTTATGTATCGTGTATGGGATTGTGTGGGTACACCTAGAGGTTTTCATGGCAACGTTCAGATAACACGACCCTGTATCATTTGAGTATGTACTCGATTAATTGTCGATTCCACACACACACACACATACACACACACACACATATATATAATCCTAATAAACATAGACATAAGGGGCTGGTGCATTTTAGATGATTAGTTATGGACCCCTTTCTATATTTTTTAATAATATTATTACAAAACCATCACCAAATAGTACCAATTTTTTTTTGTATAATATATTGTTTATGTTTAAAAACTTCCCCATTGGAAGAATGCTCCAAATCTCTTTCATAGCAACGTATATAACAAAGCTTTATGAAGACAATGAAGAGTCAATGGAACACATCTTAAATTGATTTAACTTCTCTTGTTGTCATTGGGATCTGGGTGCTCCCTACTTTAGAACTACAAACAAAATTCAACTATTTATTCTTTTCACTCTAACGAATTGGCACTTAGAGCCACTCACAACCAAGATACCCAACTATGCATGAAATGCATTCCCAAGCCTCCTAGCCTACTAGATTTAGAAATAAAGGAACATCGGGATCTTGAAAGACAAACATCTTTCTAATTAAATAGATGGATGCTACTAGAAAGGAACACAAGAGATGTTACCCTCTATGCCAAGATCCCATTTTCAGATGATCTTGATTGGGACCCATGTTCTAACAAAATCATGGTTTCTTGGGGCCTAGAAAAATCCAATTTTAACCTTAAGCAAAAAACCCTCCATGCTAGAGTCCCCTACCCCAAGTCTTGGTCCCCACCCTTAATAGGTATAGTCAAGATAAACTTTGATGGTGCTTCTAAGGGAAATCCTATGCTAGGAGTCATTGGAGGAGCATTTAAATCATTTGAAGGAGAATTCTTCTCCTTTAAAATGGCTCTAGAGGCACTGACACCAACAAGTATATTGAGTTATAAGCTCTTGAAGCGGGTCTTCTTGCCAAAATACACAATTGGCTCAATCTTCTCATTGAAGGAGACTTCATAATTTTTATTGAAGCTCTAAGAAATCTTTGCAAAGGTGTAAAACCATAAAAGGTCTTGATGCACCGATAATTCAATAGTGCTCTGACAAACATTCTCCATTTGATTAATAATCTCTAGATTGCCACTCCAAAGCATGTTCATTAAGAAGCAACCAAGCTTAGTGATTGAATTGCCAATGAAGTTTCAGTACTCTCCAATGAGCACCTTGAGCTCACCTACTTCAGCACAACCAACAAATATCCGCTTCACCAATGCATCGTCATAGCTTTGGGGGACCTAGATTCTTTTCAAACAATCATGTATAGCATTGTAACCCCATATGCAATGACACATAGAGAGGATGACATGCATAATGCTTGAGTGTAGGATGAGGGTATATGACCTACAATAGACTTTGAATTCCTCACTCTGAACTTCACACCTGATGCAGAGATGTGAGAATGTAGGGACTTAGAACTCAATGCAGAGACATGGGATTGTAAGGACTTAGAATGTAGGGATTTGATGTGAAGATGCATAAATGCAAGGACTCGAAGTGTACAAAATGCAAGGGTCCACACTTTTCATTTTGCACCAAATGCAAGAATGTGGAGACTCTAAACCGGTTGTAGAGATGTGAGCATGAGGGGAAGGAAATAAGACTCTTTACAATATGCATTCCTCATATAGAATGTGGAAAAGTAGAAGAAAGAAAGAAAACTCAGAAAATAGGGCCTATAATTCACATACATTAAATGCAGAACGAAAAAATGTGAAAAAAATGACAACCAAAAGGAAGGCAATAAGACTCTCAACACTCCTCAAATTGCATGAAGAATACATAAATGTGGAAATGTAGAAGAAAGAAAGAAAACTCAAAACTAGACTTCACACATCATATTAGATATGGAATGCAAAATTGTGAAAATGTAAAAATATAGAATAAGGAAAGAAAACCTAGAAACTAGAATTCACACTCTACATTAAATAAAAAAATATGGAAATTTGAACAAAGTAAAAAGAAAAATTTAAGAAATTTCTCACTTCGTGTCTTATCTGCATTTTGTAAATTTATATTATAAATGAAAAACTTTCGTTAAAGTTAAAATCTTTTTACTTATAAGGTGAATTCTCCTCTTAATTCATATATGGTAAAATTAGATATTCTTTTATTACCAAAACCATTTTTTTTTTTTTTGGGCCAAATCACCTTTTTTTTTAATCACAAAGACATCGAGAAGAAAGGATTGAAGACTCACATGCATAGATTATGGAAGGATCGAGGAGAGAGCCTCCCTTATGGGAGAGAATAATTTTGTGCCTAAAAGTAAAAACCCATTCCTTCCTTCTGTTGAAAATACATAGCTTCAAGCCCCCCACCCACCATAACAAAAATGCACACCTTCATGCCTCAAGAGGGTGGTAAACGTGTGCATTTGCATTAGGATCCTCCACCAACCATCATAACACAAATTTGTACCTTCATCCTATGACAGGGTGGTGAAGGTGTGCATTTGTGATAGGGTGGGTCACTAGGTAGTGAAGGCGCACATTTTTGTTATGATGGGTGGTGGTGGGTGAAGATGTGCATGTGTGTGTCTCACATCATAAATATTTTCCTTTGTAACATTTAATAGATGCAAGGATTAGTTGCAGTAAACATACTTGATTTCTATGACAAGAGAGGTCCATGGATTCAAGTTTTGTAGGTTATACCATTAGCCTTATATCAAGTTTGATTGCATGTTACTAGTGCATGCATGCCAAAGATATGCACAATTTGTGATAGAGAAGATTTATGCCCTATTTGTGAGTTTGAGCATGGTGGTCAGGCCTGGAATTCAATGTTCCACACAATGTGTTTTTGGTTTTTAAATGTATTTGACTAGTAATAAAAAAAATTGAAATGTAAAAAATGAGAGGAATGAAAATAATTTAACCATCAATTTGATGTTTAAATTTTAAGATCTCCCTTCAAAATTAGTTTCAGCTTATATTATAGCAGTTTTACACCTAATCTTATTAATCTTTTATTTGGTTTTCTGATCCTATGGTTGATCTTCTCCATGTTATATGCAGATGATACAAAGTTTGTATTTGGCATGCTTGCAACACTACCCACCACCAAGAATTGTACCATTATT
>ML791405.1:382820-412916 GCA_009831015.1 Picea engelmannii
TGGTAGGCATATGACCCATCTATCTCACCCATATGGATCTCTATGGAAAATTAATTATGTTGTCTATTTTAATTTGAATGAGCTTTGTGAAAATCTAATTCATTTCTTGTTTTGCATGTTTAGGGTGGCAAGACTACTCCCCAACAATGGGAAACAAGACATTTTATTTCCAATCCAATTACCAACACACATGGTGTACATAAATGTGTAATCACAACACTCTAAAAAACCAACTACTAGCATACCCACGAAGCAGGGGAAAAGAAACACCAAAGTAAATTAGGGTGATTACTTTGTTTAAAGACAGTGAGCTTTTGTTTTTGGGAAGATTTAAAGCAATGTAGACATAAGTACTCAATTTTTAAAGTTTTGGACCGGTGATTTAGATCCCCATTCTCAGTTGCAACTACATATAATGCATCTAATGAATCCTACATAACCTTTGTTTGAAATTGGGTGAATCAACATATTTTGACATGGACAAGGGTGTGACTGAAATTCCTAGTTGCAACCCTAAGATCTACATAAGTGAACACTCAGAGATTGTACGGGGGGATTTGTGACAAGACGGATGGTATGTTGGGTCTAGGGGAATCAACGCTTACATATGATAAAATTGTCTAAGAGTTAATGTCAGAACCAAACCTCCTTCCCTATGGGTATGACCCACCGCCCAATGATTGTGTCCATATTGATTTCTTGTTGATCCTCACATATTCCTTCATTTCCCTCTCTACATATGAAAAATGAAAGCACTTCATCTTGTAGAATCCTTGGATTGTTGTCCCGTTTCTCTGCCTTCAAGTTCAAGTTCAATTTACAATTATGTTTTAGCCTAGAAAAATAATTTTCCCAATTGATTTCACGAATTGGGTAATGAACCCAATTGATTTCACAAAGAGTACATTCTCTATATAGAACTAAAAATCAAAAGCAATGAAATAAGGCTTGCATGTTGAATCCTCGGTAGTTGTATGAGCTTTAAGTCGTCCAAGGAAAAATTGTCTTTGTTTATGTGCTCCATCATCTCACTAGACTCTTGGGACTCCATGAGAGTGGAAGTGAAGAAATCAATTGGGGTTTCTCCCTCTACTTTGGCTCCCATGAGGTAGAGAATTGTGAATAATGCCCTAAGGAGAACCCCCCCAAATACTCCCGTGAACAACTCTCTTCTTCAAAGTTTGAGAATGCAACATTTAAAGGGAAAAGAAGAGTCATTTGATCTCTCGATTGACAATAGTAAATTAAATATTCAAAGGTTGAAAAGAAACACAGAAGGACTAAAGGGTTAAACTTTAACCTATCGTATAGAGAAACCTTCGTATAGGATACTTCTGTCGTCAATTTTCCAAGGCAGGTCTTCAAAATAATTACCTAGACAAAAACTTTATAGCTGAGGAAAAAATCAATATATAAATTTATATATGGGCAACACATGATATAATTGAATCAAATGGTATTGAGAATATGAATGTTTATGATGCATTAAACATGTATCTTCTAGAATTTGTATCGTATATATGCATTTAAGCTATAAAATCAGTTTTCCATATCATTTGAAGATTGCCTTAAAAATCCATGAGGCTAGATGAAACTAAAATTAAACCAAATCCCACATGATATAGAACAAAACAAAGTTATGAAGATAACAACATTATCACTTGATGCCAAAAACAAATTATTAAGTTATCATTCCATATGTTGCTCCTATGTGACTCAATCTCCAATATCTACATAAAGGGACACCAACATTACACAACCAACTCTAATTTCTCTAGTAAACCCACATTCTGAGTGATAACCATCCTATGAAATTTTAAGGTCCTTTGGTTCAAATTTGCAATTTTATTAGGTGGAGTTTCAAGCCCTTCATGTGTATGACTTAGTGAACTTTGACGTTGAATCTTCCAGTTCATTCAAAAAACCCACAACATTTTGGTTTGATTGATATCTTAACTTTTCCTGCTAGGTAGGTTTGTAACCTATGGGGGCTCACTCTGTATGTATACAAAATAAACCTATAAATGATTTATCACCATTGGTAGACTCTCGGAAAACTCAATCAGATTAACATGCTACTTGAGAGTCCATGCTACGACCCTCAGGACTTGTTATATCCAATTCTCTTCTACATGTATTTTTCGTAAGTGGATTTACCGATTCCAAAAAATACCAAAATCAATAGGAGGAGGAGCTAGAACCTATTTCGTCCTCTATATTTCATTCTATCACTATGTGGAATGGACTCCATATCAATTAGATGACATTAGTTGATAGAGTACGATAATCAAACCCATAACAAATTCTTGGTCATAACCAGGTCGCACTATCAGACTGAACACACCTCTTCCAAGAGTCACTCTTGATCTCACTTGCTTTGGATTCACTTGCAAAATAAAAAATTCTTTCACAACATTACATTGCATTAAAAAATTAAAAAAATAAAGTTCAAATATACAAGAAATACAAGTCACGAGGAAATGACTGAAGAGAAATTGACCTATGTTGTGACTGGAGATTAAAACATTGTTATGGTTATGGTCCCCAAATTTGACTCCTACTTCATCCAGGTTGATTTTTCTCCACACATCGTCCAATACTAGAAGCTTTTTTTTTTTAAGAGAATTAGACAATTTTATCATATCAATATTCGAATCTTCCATGAGGTTTAAACTCGGTGTCTTAACAATAGAATCCTATAAGTATTTAATATTATACTCCTGAGAAAATGTATACCAGATAACCAAATCAAAGATACCACTTACCTCCTTGTAATTGTTATAAATGAGTTTCAGTAATGTTGTTTTTCCAACTCCCTCCTTCCTATACACACTGACCACACGAACCAAAGGATGAGGTTCATTAAGCCACATGAGTAGTTTCTCCTGAGCAACTTTGATGCCAGACCCCACAAAGATGGAATCTAGTACAGGTTGGTGAAGCACCTCTACTCGAGGTTTATTGAAATGCATAATCTGTGCAACATTGGTAACTATTGAAAGAGAATAATCAAGTTTTTGGAAGAGCTCACTACACTTGATCTTCCATTCTCTTATTTATATGGGGATCTTGGAGTTGTAGAAGAGGAAGCAACCGAGACACCTTAATTTTTGTCTATTGGCACAATGTATGAGGGATTTTTCTTGTCCAAGGGATTCCTTGATCCTTCCCAAAAATCTTTCCACTAACTCCAATAGTTGGCTTTGTTGATATTCAAATTGGTTTTGAATATGGCATAACGACTCGTATATACAGGCGAGTTCTGTGTTTAGAAATTGAACGTTCTCCCCCAAATTGATAACACCTTGCAACTATTTGAAGAGGGGATCGATAATGGCACTGGTGTCGTTTGTCGGCACTCCAGACCCTAGTCTAGTCCTAAAATTTGTGGCCATATTAGAAAATGACAGAGAGAGAATGGAATTTATGTGAAGAATGAATGAAAACAAAGGGTGAAAAACAAAAGGGACAAGAGAAGGTATGTAATGAGGGAGCAAGGGCTTTAAGAGCCAGGATGCAGTGAAAACATAAATGAATAGGGACTGGAATCGATTATGGAAACAAAGGGTAGACATGGATGAATAAGTTGCCTAGAAGATTTCGCATGGATTCGGTGAAGGATAGGATACATGGAGAGAGATGAATTGTCGATTACTAATGAATAGATGGAAATAGATGGAAATTTTTTATATTCTTTGGAAAAACCATGAAGCCGCGAGAGGAACCTCCCCTTAAAAAACACCTTCAGTGTAATTATGTCCATTCACAAAATAATTAAGTGAACTCTAATTCAATTGCAAATAAAGGAATAAAAACACATGGCTGTATCATACTATCGCTTAGTGTTCCAACAATTCAATCAACCAATGATCAACTTGGTTGGAGTAAAACCAATTATAAACCACAAATTATTTGACTCTAAAAGTACTAGAGAAAAGAGAGCCTTCTCATTGGGAAAGAAGTCCATCATTGTTGCATGAAAGAACTCTAAATGGTAGTAAACTAGTCTTCCTCCTTGCATAAGGATTGCCTCATGACATACCCACTTGCATCAATTTCAATATCAATTGGTAGTTACAAATTAGGCATAGCCAAACTTGGTGCATGACTTGTTTTTCAATTCAACAATTCAAAGGATACTTGTTGCTTCTTGCTCCAATGAAAAATCTTTCATTTGGCTATTACAATAACATGCAGTGGTGCAACTACCGCTAAAATGTTGTAATTAACTTCATAAAAAATTAAGTTACTCACATGAAACTTCTTACTTCTATCACACTAGTAGTGATAGGCGACTTACTGATGGATTCAATTTTGGTTAGATAATCCTTCATATCTCCTTTACCAATCACATGTCCAAGTTACAACAATGATTCTTTTCCAAACTCACACTTATTGATATTAGAAATTAGTTACCCTGTATTAAGTGTCTCCAATACATGTGATCTGTAAATAGGAGGCTTATAGCCTATCCGTCTCACCAACACAGACTTATCTATAAAAAAAATTATAGCCTTAGCTCTTTTAGATGATGGGGATTTCTCAACCAATCAAGCCACAATCGACACAAATAAATATGGATTCAGTTACCTAAAAGTCGAGTCAGAAAAAAGAAGAAGAAATGATTCTAAAGATTACAAGTTGAATTAGAACCCAAGCAAGACGACCAAGTTGACTCAGACGAAAAGCAAGTCTACCAAGTCGAAATGGGTGAAATTTGAATTTATCCAAGTCAAATTAGAAGGAAGTCGGGTCGACCAAGAAATCCAAACCGACCAAGCATGGACCCAGTCGAACCGTGGGCATATTTGTTTGACTAGGAATTATTGTCGGTCAAACAAGGAAGGTAAATAAACCAAGGAGAAGCCTCGTTAGATGAAAGTCAACCTGTTATCAAAGAAATCAATTAAGATGTGGATTTGGTGGTCGACAATGATGGGAAACCTTATGAAAATCAAAATTGTTGACCAACAACTGAAAGTAAAGTATGTAGGGAGAATTTGATGACCAATGATATGTAAAAATGTTTAAAGAGTGATTACAACGACCCATGGTGGGTAGAAAACATCCGAGGGTGATTTTGGAAACCCACGATGAGTCAAAAATGTTGGGAAGTCAATTTAAAAATTCAATGACAAAGAAAAATGTATGGGAGAAATTATTGGCCGACAAATGGGGAAAATATGTATATGGCATGTGGGTAGCTAATAAACACTTCAATAATCCCATAATTCAAGATATATGTCGACTATGCTTTGTGGGAAAATGGAAAACTCCCATCAAAGTCGAGAATGTTCTCAACGACTCAAAACGAAACTAGAAACCCCTAATGGCTTCGCAATGACTTGAGGAGGATGATCATTTATTCCCAATTCATAAAAATCGATGCACAACTATGGTTAAATAGTCGTTAGTCTAGTGTACAAACCCATGATGACTATTTTCATATAAGACGAGCTCAATTCCAAACTTGTATGAAATTTCATTTGCTAAATAAAACACAGACAACATTAAGTTACAATGCACACAATAACCATTAAAAAATAATACAACCACAAATCATTCACCACACATAAACTCATAATTTTCCCTAGAAACCCAAACATGAAAACCAACATTCTTTTGTCTTCGGTCAGACTTTTTATTTATTCTGCAATGGGAAAGTTACATGCTCTCTGGTTCATCTCTATGCTCCTTAGTGATATATGGGCAGCCTCTCTACATCATTCACATCCCCAAAGAACTCCATCCTCATTATGGGGATACATGATACAGAATGTTGAGTCGACTGAGAGGATAGCTGGAAGGTCAGGTGTCCCCAATGATTCAACTTCTCTCCAGTCTGCTTCTCCTTATTTTTTTTGTTTGTTTGTATTTTATCACAAGTGGAAAAGGTCTTATGAATACAATAATATACTTCCCATCTTTGTATACATTACATACAAAATCATACATCAATCATGATGGCACATGGCCCTTCACGCCAACAAATTGATCTCCTTTGTCGTCCATAGCCTTAAACTTTTCCTGTGTTGATCATCTTAGAGTCTTGTGATGATAGCCAATTGTTCTTTTTGGATCCAATCATATCAACATGTTTCAAATGTGAGGTGTTCTCTTGCAAAGTATCATTGAAGATTAGTATGTCATCTGTGTATACGATTACAAAAGAATCTATAAATTGATGTAGCACATCATTCATCAAACACATAAAATTTGTAGGTGCACTACATGATCCAAAAGGCATAACCAATCATTCATACAAATCCTAACTTGTCTTGAATGTAGTCTTCCAAATGTTGTCTTCTTTGACTCTCACTTGGTGATATTGTGACTTGAGATCCAACTTTGAGAAGAACTTAGCTTGTTGCAGTTGATCCAATAAGTTATTAATCCTTAGCAAGGGATATATGTTCTTGATTATCACCTCATTCAAATATTTATAGTTTATGCACATCCCCCAACTTCCATCCTTCTTGGGCCCTATGATGATGGGTGACCCACAAGGTGATGTATTGGGTGTTATGTGTAGAAATTTTGAGATTCAAACTTCTAATGTAAGTTTTGAAATTTCACCTCACCTGAGGTTTATCAGATCTATTTCCTATAATTTTTCAGCCTTAAATATGAATCTGAAATATTAATTCACAACAACAATATTTCACTTCTCTTCAACCCAATTTTACAAGGTGGCCCAATAAAATAAATTCCATTCAAGTGCAGTTCAATACCAAAAGCTAAAATTCTTAGGGAACACTTTTCTAAGAATATAATAGATTTGAAATGTATTATTACAAAAAAATCTAATAGCAGTAGATATACTTCTTTATCTTCTAATGTGTTAAATCACTAAACATATTTTGTTCTATGTTACATCAAATCAACATGCACAATTATTGCTAAATTCTACCTAATCAAGAAGATAACATACATTGAAAATCAAATATGTAAGTACACAAGAATTGTATAGTTGGAACATTTCATATATATATATATATGAAGTACATGTACATACCAATATCTAATCATAAGTTGGTACAAGTCAAGCTCTCTAAACCCTAGCTAGGAAAACCATAAGAAAACACTAGCCACCAACTTCTAACTAGGAATCACTCCCAACCAAAGCTAGTCACTCCACCAAAGATACTCAACAAGCTAGCATACACATTGGAATGTCCTACTTGCCACCTACACTTGCATCATAGCCACCAAATCCTCCTAACTAGGAACCACTTCCAACCAAAGCTAGCCACTCTACCAAAGATCCTCAACAAGCTAGCATGGACATTGGAAAGTACTACTTGCTACCTACACTTTCATCCTACAAGTGTGCAAGGTCATATCCCTATATCTTCTCCACAACAATCACACCAAGTAGCACTAGGGTTTTCAGATGTTACAAAACCCTAGTCTTCTTCTCTCACGAGAGTTACAAGGTCAAGAGAGAAAATAAAAATGAAGAAGAGTATAAGTAGACAAGTTCGCCCTAGCTCTCAAATCTCTAACATAAGTATGTGATTACATGAGTGAACAATAATGAAGTGATGGAAATACTCTCTTCTCCCATTATTTATATGAAAGGTGAGGGACACCAACAATACAAAGTGGACCTAGTCCACTACAAGCATAGCGAGCATAAGACTTCCCACCCTTCACAAGTCTATATTTGTTATTCCTTGTTTTAAATATAGAATCCCTAACATAGAGACAAGGACTCCCTAAAATTAATCCACAGACATCCAATGAAATGCCATCTACTTATACTTCAAAACTTAAGTTTACGCAATATAAAATGTGAACTTGCACTATTTGATGACTCTCAATTCCATATCATGTCTCCACCCATCCCAATGGATATGGATGAGGATGGTCATGCACCTTTATTCCAAGATTTTTAACAAATTGGGAAGAAATCAAATTTGATTGTGATCCAAGATCAAACATGCAATCTACCTTAATTTTCTTTAGTCAAATATTAATGTGAAAAATATCAATAATCTCCATTTCTTCTTGTGGATTTATACTACTCAAGGATACCTCTCTTTGAACTAAAGTATAAGTCACCTTACCTTCATTTTATGAGATTTCACTATTTGATCTCGATCCAAAACCAACACATTCTTCTTCTTCTTATGTTGTTGTTTGGACCATTTATGTCTCATCTCAAGATGTTGTTTCCAAAAACTCTCCTCTATGTGGCCATCTACATTATACTTTTTACAATGCTTGCTTGGGTTTTGATTTTCTATTGCAACTATGGCTATCTTCTTTCTTTTACATTTCCCCTTCTTTTCATCTTTAGGGCATTCTTTCATCTTTGTCTATTTTGGCACATTGACCTATTGTTTCTTCTTATCACCTTCAAGGTATTGTTCTTGCACACAAGCCGCATCAATGATATTAGTTTTGAAAAGTAGAACCTATGTCCTAAGGTTACTGTGCAAATCTCCTAAGTAATTAATAAGCACTTCATGACTCTTAAGAGATCTTCCCAATTGGATTGTTCTATTTCAAAACTCCATAGTTAATTCCTTCCATGTTTATTGTTATCTCTATATAATGTAATGCTATCTTATCTTTTGCTCCGCGTAATAGCCAATAAGATAAAACTGTGACTTAATCATGTCTTTCAACACTAACCATTTTGTAACTATTGGTTCATTACCTATTCTTCTAGTAATGGAATCACTTTTCCACCATGTCAAATCATGACCTTCTAACATCAAAAGGGAAAAACAAGTTATTTGTACTTCACTAACCTTTTTTTCCCAGATTACACGCTTGGGGAAAACCCCCGAGTACTTCCCCTCATTTTGAAGATGGTATCGAGGGTAAATCCTATAATATTCAAGGCACAAGGACGATAAAAAAAAAGACTTGGAGCCATTAAAATAACATACTCATTAAGCCCCGTATGGGGTGACAAGTGGCGAAGGCGTGCCAACTGGCTTTGCACTCAGCCGGGGATTAAATGCTGGAGGCCGTCACCATAACACCCACATTAAGGATGCAGGACAGCCATAACAGCAGCTCTGCGATGGGAGGACTCCTCCCTCGAGCGATCATTTACGAGCTCGGCAAGTGTGATGTTAAAGGTGGTCATGGGTATTCGCAGTCTGATTATTCGTTTTCTCTTGTTCCGGTCTCAGCTCTGCTCCGCGTTTGGAGGTTCTGGTGTAGTTTCGTGCTCCTTGCGCCCTGGTTCACCATCCTTTCGTGGAGCATTGATGCGAGTCCTTCTGCCTGTGCTCTCAATTGGCTTCCGCCCTCGTCCCAGCCTGTGTGTATTTCCTGGTGAGCGCTCTGCAACATGACTAGGAAACGAGGAATGCCTCGCCGTGGCTCTGCTTGGAACGCCCACAAGGCGCAGTGACGGCGCAAAGAGAACCTAGAACGTGCTCTGGTCATAACTACTTCACTGTTGAGAAAGAAGGCTCGAGCCGAGGAGAAGGCTCTGCTCTCCACCATCGCCGAAAAGGGAATTGGCCGCAGCAGCATGGACACTGTCAAGTTGGAGGGAGGCACTGAGGAATTGTACCCAGCTTGCATTGTAGAGGAGGACCCGAATTTGGAGGACCTGACGACAATGGAGGCGCCATGCGACATAGTGAGGTCTGGCAGTGGGGAATGCAAACACAATTTGGGTTTGGACGCCGATTTTCCTGGTTGTATTGTGGAAGAGGTTCCTTGGCAGGACCTGGAAGCTGCATTTGATGTTGGATGTGCGAAGGGAAGGGAAGGATGGAGCGGAGGGAAGGATGACGCGAAGCGAAGGACGCCCGACGATGAAGGTGGTGATCTGCATGGCTTCCTCCTCCATGAGGAGCACCTGTCCTTGGTGTTTGAGCTCCGAGGCCACATGTCTGACCTGGAGCATCGTGCCCTCATCATGGGCCAGCGCCTGGACATGCTTCTCGATGCTTACTCTGGCGCTCCAGCACGGAGAAAATGTCCCCTCTGTGCGCAGTCTTTCGCCATCCCGGCCGGCTCCACGTGTAAGACAAATGAAGGCGACAAGTCACCAATTACCTAGTTTTTTCATGTTCTATGGCTCTTTAGTTTTATGCTACTGTTCTATGTTCTCTTAGACTTTAGGCACTTGTCCTGGTTTCCTCCGGGCAAGACGGGTGCCACTAGTTTATAGTTGTTTTTTCTATGTACCTATGCTGGTTTCCGATTTCCGGCAGCATTTTGGGTGACTCAGACTCTTGACTATGTACATTCTGATACAGTTTTTTGATAATTTATTATAGCAGGCTCCTCCTTTTTTATTTAAAAAAAAAAAACATACTCATTAATATCTCAACATGCCACTTGTAGGAATTGAACCTAAGCGAGGAGGATAACAATCATTCCTCCCAACCACTCAGGCTAAACCCAATTGATGATGTGCTTCACTAACCTCATGCACACTAAAATAAAATTCAAATTGTTGTAGCCATAGATTCAACCTCAAGGCATATATCTTACCTACATATGGATTGATGTCAATACTGTCCTCTACTCCTAAAGGTGATTATGTCTTGTTACATACCATTGTCTCTTTCTCTAGTTTCTCCCCTTTGGGTACCTTCTCACTTCCATATTCTTCATTTAATTGAATATTTTCTCTTAAAGACAATTTATTTCTTCTTATTCTATTGTACCAACATGGAAACCAATTCAACGACATTTTGGTTCATTTCAGTCACTTCCCAATCCACCTGAGACATATCCAAAGCCATATGAGATATATGGTCCTTCAAACACATTACCTTATGTCGGTTCTTAGTGGTATATGTTTCATCACCCATGTTCTGGTCTTGAATTTGTTTTATTCCTCCTCTCATACAAATTTTAGGCTTTATGAGATAACTCTCCACCTCCTTGAATGTTTCTTAGTCCAATCATCATTCACAAGTAACTCCTCCCATGAATCAGGAACTAAGCTAGAATACCAATATGATCCATCATTGTATGGATTATGGACAAAATGAATTGCTAACATAGATTGTATTATGTGGAATAATAAAGACTATAAAAGCACTTCCTAGAAATATTTGTGTGCAACAACAATGACTTATGATTTCCTTAACAAATCCATGCTAACAAAATTAAAACTCAATCACATACACAAATAATGAAAGAGATACCGTAAAGGATCCTATATAAGAAAACTCCATATTTGAAATGATAATTTTGCTTTGGTTATTATATTAATGGTGCTTTTTTCATTTACATGGCTATATAGTTTTAAAGGCTAAGAAAATACACATTATAATGAGAATGTTGCACCCACTATATCTAGATCTCTTCCATAAACTAGTAAATCAACATCTTTGTGAGTATTTATCTCTACCTCTACAAATGACATAGAAATGATGTCAATCCAACATGTGGACAATCTTCTATCTCCTCCAGCCTTCCAACCAAACCAATCTAACCTCTTTAGCTTCTAACCAATTGAACTTGTGTTCCTTTGAAAACCATTCCTTTATCCTTGGATTCTTGGGTATGCAGAAATTGAATTTCAAAATCATGCCCCAAGATTAAGTTATAGTCTTCATCAACTTCCCATCATTTCAAATGGGTCAACCAATGTGAAGTTTCTAATTGGTTCCCCACATGATGTTTGTTCATTTATCAAACTATACATTTATCCATCCTTCTTAGCCACATAGTTTACCAGGTAGGTGTCTACCTTCATTATTTTGGACTCTTCATATTTTTCTATATGGAGATATTGATGTAGAGTTAAGGAAAGTAAATTTATTTGCATTCCAAATATCTATATGTGATTTAACCTTTTCCTTTGTGGGGTGTAGGGGAAATCTTCCCTTTCGCTCCTTCAATCCTCTGCATGCCAAATATCTGCACCCATTGCATAGTTTCCTTAGTTATAATGCAAAGTGTGAAGTGTGGACTTAGACTCCTCTCTTACTCCCTCATTTTCCTCTATAATTATTTGGCCATGTACTTTGTTGAAAAGTGTGGAGTGCAAAGCTAAACTCCCCTCTAACTCCTTTCTTCTTCTCTACATTCCAAATTTCCACATTCACTTACCTTATCCATTTTTTAGAGGCAATCAAGAACTTATAAAAGGCATGAATAAATGCGTTTGATCAAGGAAATAAAGGGTTCCTAAGAACAATATTTTAACCAAAGAATTAACCAATTATCCATTTAGAATATTGTAGGATCTAGTCGAATAAAAAATCAAACACCGAAAAAATTGTCCCCCATGGAAAAACCTTGTGAGATTGTTTGAACTATAGGTATTTCCTCCTATCTCTATGTGAATGGTTGGTGTATTTATAAATTTCAATTTCAAACTTCTTCATGAACTATATCACATGGATTCTACCTCTAGCAGATCAATCTTTTTAAGGAGCACCTGAAAAGGATGTGGTATTGAGATCGCCACATTTGTGTATCTTCCAATTGTTGGGTGTGTGTTATATTCTTTGCACAACTATACATATTGTCTACATTGTGTTGGGAACACACTGAGGGGTTGAGGGAAGTGCCCCCCAAAAATTTTTGGGCATTTTTTGCATCCATTTTTAGTGGTTTTTTGGCACATGGTTTTCACCGATGGTTTTGTAATTCTGGTTTAGGATTTAGGGTTGTTGACTAATCCATGTCAATGGATTAGGGGTTTTGGATGTTTCGGGATATGGTGAATAGATATGGTGAATATAATATTAGATGTGTGACTCTAAACAAGTTGATGGTTTTCCTGATTTGGGTTTCCAGGGTAAAAATATTTGTGTAAGGTGTGTGTGTGCGCACCATTGTATATTTTTTGTTTTTATTAAGAACATATTTGCAGTAATTTATTGTACAAGGTTAAAATATACATATGGTATCAGAGATGATATTGGATTTAGGGGGATGTCTTTATGGCTAAGGGTTTAGATTAGGTCTATGATAAGCCTTGTTACAATGGGAGATATGTGGTATTGATTCTTCAAGTGGAAAGAAATGGCGAGCAATTCCAAAATAGAGATTGATAAATTTCATGGGAAAAGTTTGGAGTTGTGGAAGCTCAAGATGGAAGATCTATTGGTGGAAAAAGATCAGTGGATCTTTGTGGATCTAGGTACTGTACCTATAGGAATGCCAATAGAATACTATGAAAACTTGGATCAGAAGGAGAAGAGCACAATCCGGTTGTGTTTCTCAGATTTAGTATTACTGGATGTGTTAGGGGAAGATACAACCAAGGATTTATGGAATAAGTTGGGGACTTTCCTGGTGAACAAATTGTTCCTGTGGAAGAAGTTGTACAACTCAAGGATGAAAGATGGAGACTCAGTGACAAAACATCTGAATGCTTTCAATATAGTGGTAATTCATTTATTATCTATTGATATTAATGTTTTTTTTGAAGATATGTGTATCAATTTATTGTTCTCTTTACCAAACTCATGGGATAGTCAGGTTGTGGCCATAGGTAGTAATACAACTACTTTAATTTTCAATGATGTGACCTATCATATTTTTTTTCAAATGAGATGATGCAGAATAATATGGAAGGATCCAAATCTAAGGGAAGATCTAAATATCCCGGAAATTTTGTAAAGGTATGTTAGATATGTGGAAAAGAAGGGAACTACAAGAAGTAATGTAGATCCAAAAGTGTTGAGAGATGGAATGGATATGAAGATGCTCCTTATATAGAAGAAAAAACCTCCACATAAGAAGGAGGGGATGTGTAATTGGATTCTTCAAGAACAAATGCATATCATGAGGCATGGTTGGTTGACTCAGGCACATCCTTTCATATGACTCCCCATAGGGAGTGGTTCTATGAATATGAAAGGTATGATGGAGGTGATGTTTTCCTAGGTGATGACTTGACAACCAAAATCATAGGACGAGGAAAATTCAAGTTGAAGCTCATGGATGGAAGGATTAGAACACTCCATGTTGTTATGAATAACCTAGGATTGGACAGAAATATCATTTTTGTAAGAAAAATGGATGATGCAGTAGTTAAAATAGTGTTTGAGAAAGAAACATGCAGGATGGTTCAAGGAGCAATGGTGTTGTTGAAGGGAGTTTGGATTGGAACTTTGTATAATCTATAGGGAATAACTATTAGTGATGAGTTTAATAGTTCCATTGTTCATGAGATTGGAGCTGAAGAAGAAAACAACTCCTACAGTCTCTAGAGAAAAGACTATGTTGTGGCATCAAAGACTAGGGAATATCAGAGAGAAGGGCTTCGACTACTACACAGTAAATGCATGGTTGAAGTTATGTCTAACTACTCTCTCGATTTTGATTTCGATTCCCCTCTGGTGCAATGAGGGAAGAGGGAATTTTACAGTTGGTGCACAATGATGTGTTTGGATCTATGTCGATTCCATCACTAGGAAAATATGTGTACTATGTCTCATTTATAGATGACTTATCAAGGAATACATGGATTCACTTCCTCATGAAGAAATATTAATTCTTTGATAAATTCAAAGAGTTTAAGGATCTTGTGGAGAATCAAACAGAGAAAATAATTAAGGTGTTGAGGATGGATAATGGTGGAGAGTTATGTGGAAATGAATTTGAATAATTTCATAAGAAGTACATTACAGCAAGGCATAAGACTACTCCATATACACCTCAGCATAATGGAGTTGCAGAAAGGATAAACATGACACTGATGGAAAAGGAAAGATGCATGATTAGTGGTGTCGGGTTAGGATATGAATTTTGGGTAGAGGCAATGGGTACTGCATGTTACCTAGTCAATCGATCACCCTCATCAATATTGGATGACAAGAATCCAAACGAGGTATGGACTGGTAAGAAACCCTCTCTCACACATCTCATGTTCCAAAATAAAACATGACTAAGCTAGATAAAAAGGATGAAAAGAGTATCTTTATTGGGTATAAAGATGGTACGAAAGGTTATAAGATTTGGAACCCAGAAAAGAAGAAGGTAGTGCATAGGTGAGATGTGGTATTTAAAGAAATCAAAGATGTTTTCATACAAGAAGTCCTACAAAGGAAGGAAGAACCAAAGAAAATAGATTTTGAGTTAAAGGATGATGAATCAGACTCTACAGAAGAACATGAATAATAATAAGAAGGTCCTCATACTCTAGTATTGAGGAGATCGGTTCGAGAAAAAATAATACCGGAAAATTATACTCCACTTGATTTCCGTTCAAATTTTTCTTTGTCTATTACTGATGATGATCCTAGAACTGTTAGGGAGGCAGTGGATTCAGAGGATGGAAAACTCTAGAAAAAAGCCACGGTTGAATAAATGGCAGCCTTGGACGAGAATGAGGCTTGGGATTTAGTAGAGTTTCTGACTGGAAGAAATCCCATTGGAAGAAAATGGGTGTTTAAGAAGAAGCTGAATGCAGAAGACAAAATGGAGAAATACAAAGCTCGGTTAGTAGAAAAAGGTTATTCCCAGGTAGAGGGAATTTACTTTGGTGCAATTTTTTCTCTTGTTGCCAAGTTAAATTTTATCATATTTCTTGTATCTGTTGTTGTTGCATTTGATTTTGAAGTAGGACAGATGGATATGAAGACAAAATTCCTACATGGGGATATGGAAGAAGAAACTTACATGAAGCAACCATAAGGATTTACTGTGAAAGGAAAGAAAGAGCTAGTATGCAGGATGAAAAATTCCTTGTATGGGTTAAAGCAATCACCAAGGACAAGGTATAAAAACATTGATACTTATATTTGGGGATTTTCTTTCACAAGGAGCAAAGTGGATCATTGTGTGTATTTCAAATTAATCAGTTATCATCTTATTTATTTGGTCTTGTATGTGGATGATATGTTGCTAATAGGAAACAACAAGGAGATTATCTAGGATGTGAAAACTCAATTGTCTTCTAAATTTGACATGAAGGATTTTGGTGTTGCAAATTTCATCTTGGGCATGGAAATTAAAAGAGATTGATCAATCAAGGAACTCTGGTTAAATTAGAGGAAATATGTTGATACAATATTGCAAAGGTTTAATATGTAGGAATGTAAATCGGTCAGGGTTCCTATTCCTTTAGGTGTAAAGTTATATGTGAATCAATGTCCCAAGACACAAGAAGAGGAAAAGGAAGAGGAAGAGGACATGTCCCTTGTTTCATATGCTAGTGCAATTGGCAGTTTGATGTATGCAATTGTCTATAATAGACTAGAAATTGCACATGTCGTTGGAGTTTTGAGTAGTTATATGTCAAAACTAGGGAAGGAGAATTGGACAATTGTGAAAAGGGTTTTTAGGTATTTTCATGGCAGTACTAGTTATGGATTGTGCTACCAAGGAAGACTAGGATTGGACAAAGTGTTGGACATACATGTCTTTGTTGATGAAGATTGGGCTAGAGATAGGGTTCGTAGAATATCTACAAGAGGGTATGTGTTTAACATCTTTTGAGGAGAAATAAGTCGGATGAGCAAAAGAAAGTTTGTAGTAGCACTCTCAACTATAAAAGATGAATTCATGGCAGCCACTCATGCAAGCAAGGAAGCAATATAGTTACAAAGATTGTGTTCAGGGATTGGGTTGGTACAACAAGCTGTAAGGATAGATTGTGACAGTTAGAGTGCAATATTCGTGGGGAAGAACCCATCTTATCATTCAAAGACAAAGCATATTGATGTTCAACATCACTTTGTGAGAGACATGGCGTATTTTGCGTCCGTTTTTAGTGGTTTTTTAGCACATGGTTTTCATTGATGGTTTTCTAATTCCGGTTTAGGAATTAGGGTTGTTGACTAATCTGAGTCAATGGATTAGGGGGTTTGGATGCTACAGGATCCTATATATATTTTATTGTAAACAAAAATAGATATGTTGAATATAATATTAGAGGTGTGACTCTAAACAAGTTGTTGGTTTTCCCGTTTGGGTTTCTAGGGTAAAACTCTATGTGTAATGTGCATGTGTGTCATTGTATCTTTTCCATTTTTATTAAGAATTTATTTGCAGTAATTTATTGTACAAGGTTAAAATCTACACCAATTGATAGTCATATTTTCAATGTTGGATCAACAAGATCAAGAGGGTATTGTAAGGAATAAATCTAGATGAACGTAACGATTACATTTTTCCACCAACACATTATTTTTGGTAAAACACCTCATGAAACACTCTTCCACATAAAATATAGTACATAAAAGAACAAATTGTGAAAGGGGGAAGTGAATTTGCCCAATGTTTTTTTACCAAAATCAAGGAAAGAGTCATAGTATAGTTCAAATTGAACATGGTAACTGTCACATCCCCAAGACTCATTCCCAAGTCCAACCTTGACATCTTGTGGACATGTGACACCATGGTGGTTCTCTCTTGGCATCTTGTATCAACCAAGGATACTTCATTGGGACTACACCTCTTCACTTAGAGCATACACATACTCTGTTCTAGGCTACATATGAGTCACATACTTACTATATGCAAATCAGTTGTATACTTAGACATTTGTTAACATTCTTTAACACTTAGTCAATTTGGCATACAACAGAAAACATGTGAAACACAAGAGATATATATAGTGTGGGCGACACCATCGGTGCCTAATACCCGACTTTGTTTATTATATTGTGAAATAGACTCAAAGCTTTACAAATAGGGCACTACTGTCCAAGTTACATAGATGGGAAGAGTCTCATGAATTTTCCTTATACATCAGAACTGTCCATACCTGTCATTCTATCACAGCAATACTCCCCCCTATGCTCCTCCTTGCCTCAGCCCGAGGGGCGCCCAACTTGTCTGCCTAGCCTCAAAGCTCCATGTCTCTTACCTTCACTTATTTCCTTGTCTTCCTTTGGTTGTGCACCCTTTCTCTTATAGGGACTCCAAGGATCACTTGTATGAAACATCATGTATTTTGGATGTGTCACACCCCTTCATGAATCATCACAATCAACCAAATTGTCGCACCCCTCCATGGACCTAGTGCACCTAAATGATCCCATTTTCCCATAAAACGTCTCATCTCTTGAACCGACACACCCCATCCTTGGGTGTGCGCCCCTTGCCTTATGGTCTTCCTTGTGTCGATAGTCTCGACTCTCTGTGGGTGTGCCAATGGGGTCATCCAACCTCTTTGGTGCTCCCATGTTGCCAAGGGAAAATAGGTCCAATACTTGGGCATGCTCCCAATTTCCCTTTCCCTTTCCCAATTGCAACCCAAGTCTATGTTGTCTATTGCAAGGGAAGAAGGGTGTGTGCCCCATTGGGCTCGCACATCACCATCGTTCCCCAAGGTGCTCCTTCCCATGCCCATAATACAAGTTCTTTCCCAACCGTTGGCTTCCTCCTTGTGCTCTTCATCAATTCCATCACCAAATCTTCCCAAGGAGAACGTGTGCTTGGTGGGTGTCACGAAATCCCTTACACCCTCGCCCACTAAACTTGTTTCCATCCTTACAACTTTTGTACCACTTGTGATCCATAACGAACTTTGTCAAACTCCCAAATCATGTCCTCATATTTCCATAGGGACTCATATTTCTCCCAATTGTCCTATTCATTGGGTTTGTCCTTCCAATGGACAAAGTACTCATGCACTCGACCTATACCTCATCCTAAGATGCGATGTGTCAAAATATTCTTCACCTCCAACTATGGCTTATTTGCAACCATAATTGATGCTTTGAATGGCTCAACTCGACTTGGTTCATCCAGGTCTCTTTGGCACAACTTCAATTGGATAACATGGAATATAGAGTGAATATGTTTCATGTGGAACGACAACTCCAATCTGTAGGCGACGTTGCCAATATCCTCAAGAAATTTGAACAGTCCCTCATACCTATGCACAAGATATGGAGCCATCCCTTTAGGTGGTGGGAATTGATCTCATCTCAACTTGAGTAATACCAACTCTCCTACTTGGAATCCCACGTCACACCCACTTTGATAATCCCACTGCTTCATTTTGTATGTTGCGTTAGTCAAGTGTGTGCAATCTATCTCTAACTGATCCTGCCAACTCTTCATGAATCCCATGATTGATGGATTTGTCCCATAATATCCCTGTGCCACAAAATGAGGAGTTTTGGGTTATTTTCCATTCATAAACTCAAATGGAATGTATCTCGTCGCCGAAGTCTTATGTAGGTTGCAGTTGAACTGGGTGGCGTCCAAAAATTCCAGCCAATTCATCTAATCTTCCTGTACATAGTATTGCAAGTAGTCTTCCAGAAGTGAATTGATTTGTTCAGTCTACCCATACGTCTATGGATGGTAGGATGAAATATTCAATGTCTTCATCCCCACAATCTTGAACAATGTTGTCCAAAACTTACTCATGAACCTTTCATCCCTATCTGACACAATGCTTAAAGGAAGACCCCAATACTTCACTATGTTATTGAAAAACAACTTCGCAACTTCTTCTATGTTGCAAGGCATCTTCATAACAATGAAGATAACATACTTGGAGAATCGATCTACCGCGACCAAAATCTTGGTGTATCCCTGTACCATCGAAATTTGTGTCATGAAGTCCATCATGACACTCGTCCATAGTCTCTCCAAAATAAGTAGAGGTTGCAACAACTATGCTCTCATTCTAATGTCCATCTTATCATGTTGATATATAAGGAAAGTGTGAACATACTCCTCCACATCCTGCTTCATTCGCTCCCAAAAGTATCCTCGCTCCAACATTGCCATCGTTCTTCATTGTCCTAGGTGGCCAACCCAAGGCAATTCATGACATTCATTCACGAGTTCCTTCCTAAGGTTGGATGACTTAAGGACATAGATTCAATCCCCAAAGTACAAAAATCCATTGTGTAGCCAAAACTTCTTTGTTTTTCCATCCTTCACCTACTTCATGATGTTCTTCACTGTGTGATCATGCTTTAACCCTTCCTTGATCTTTTCATGCAACTCTTCCAATACATGAATATGAATTCTCCATGATGTAGGAAACTCATCCTCCTCCTTTAGGACAATGAGTAGTTCCTTTCTGCTCAAGGAATCTGTGGCAGCCTTTATCCTACCCGGCCTATACTCAATGGTCATGTCAAATTATACGAGGAAGTATTTCCACCTTGACTGCTTGGGTGAAAACTTCGGTTGTGTCATGAAGTAAATTATCATAAATTTGTCTATCTTCATGAAAAACAACTTGCCCAAAAAGTAGTGTATTCAAGTCTACAAGAAATGTACCATTGCAATCATATCCTTCTCCTGAATGAGGTATCTTCATTCGTGATATTGTATCTTTCTTCTCTTAAAGGAAACTAGATGTTCATCTTGAGTTAAAACCCCTCCAATGTCAAAGTCTGATGTGTTCGTCTGCACTTAAAATGATTTCTCAAAGTTTGGCAGCTTCAACATGGGAGCAATGACAATTTTGTGTTTCATCTCTCCAAACTCATACTTTCTCCTCTCTGTCCAGTTCCATGATTTTTCCTTTTTCAACAAGTTAGTTAGCGGTGCAACAATCTTGGATTATCCCTCTATGAACTTGCAATAGTAGTTGGCTAGTCCAAGGAATACTTTCACATTGTGAATTGTCCGTGGATCTTCCCAATATTTGATTTCCTTGACCTTTGTAGGGTCCATGTGAATGCATCCTTGGCCGATCCAATTCCCCAAGAACGGTCTCTCATTCTAACCAAAAACACACTTATAATTCTTCAAGAACAGTTGGTTCTATTGCAACACCTGAAAGACATGTGCCAAATTCTTCTTAAGCTCCTCCATGATTTCACTGTACACTACGATGTCATCCAAATACACCACAACAAACTTGTCCAAAAATGGCCACAACAGGTCATTCATCAATGTGAAAAAGGTTGCAGAGGCGTTGCGCAACCCAAAAGGCATCACTAGGAACTCATAACTCCCATACCTTGTCACTGTGGCTATCTTCGCCTCATATCCATTTGCAATCTACACCTAATAATACCCATGTCATAAGTCAAGATTTAAAAATACTTTGGCATTGGCCAACTAGTCAAAACAATCAACAACTAAAGGAAATGGGTGTTGGTTCTTTGGAATTTGTTTGTTCAATGCTCGATAGTCCAAAAACATCCTCAGCTCTGAAGTGCCCTTCTTTTTTTGAAAGAGAATCAGAGCACCATATGGGGACCTGGATGGACATGAAATGAAACCAACATCAATCAATTATGTCAATTGTTGCTTCAACTCTTCCAACTCAGGTCCGAACAATTGGTAAGAAACTCTTGTCGATGGTTGCATCCCAGGCTCTAACTCTATAAGGTGGCTAATAATTCACCACGGTGGGAGAACTTTTGAGAATTCATCTAACATTTTGTTTGCAAAATTACCCAACAAGTTAGTGAGCTCAGGTGGAACAAACATCCCCATTCCATCCTCTTGAACTTATCCAACAATTGTTGCATAAATTTGTGATTCATTCCACCTTGCTTCTCTCTTCATACTCAGTGTTGACACAAGTTTCACCCTTCCACCAGACTTCCATGTGGTTGTGTGCACAACCCAAGCCTTTTTTGACCAAGTATAACCATATTGGCCATCCATGGCATGAGGACCGAATGTGTCCTCCTTAGGAACTCCTGCTCAAGAATCACGTCAAATTCATCCATAAGCATCACCGTGAAGTTAGCCTAACCTTCCCACTTATCAATTCAAATGTGAACTGAGGAGGAAAAACTATTTGTTGACTTTTCATTAGAGTTTACTACCTTCACCGCAGATCCACATGGGGAGAATCTAAGTACCAACTCCTTCGATACCTCAGTCTTCAAAAATTTGTGTGAGGTGCTTGAGTCAACCAGAGCTTGCAATGTTCTTCCATTGATAACCAGATCCATGAAACACAACTGTTGGTCTTGGTTGCCAAGATTTCCACCCAAGGAACCCAATGCACCAACACTTCATAGCTTGCTGCAAACCGAGCCTTTCCACTCTTTCTCTGTTAAGTGAAAAAGAAAAATATAATCACAATACAACATACCTGCTTTGTGCTCATATTACGCAGACTGTGTGGGAGCATCCCTTGGCCCACCACTTGGTTCCAAGGAACTTCATTGCAAGTCCCTGTAGATCTTGGTTCGCTACCCAAACCAAGACTCTTCTGCCTCAGGTCACAACGAGACACTTGACTCGACCAACCTTGATTCATCTGCGACCTGCTTCCTTCATATGACTTCATCTACCTCTATCTAATGAGTCACACCTCCCTGGGTCACCCCACTTCTGGACTGTGCAAATCCTGTCATACTGTGCATTGTGTCTCCGCAAAGCTCTTCATTACATAACTAGTATGATACCATATGTCACTCCCCCAAGAATCATGCCCAAGTCCAACCTTCACATCTCATGGACATGCGGCACCACGACGGTTCTCTCTTAGCAGATTGGCTCAACCAAGGATACATCACCTGGACTACACCTCTTCACCTAGAGCATACCCATACTTTGTTCTAGGCTACAGATGAGTCACATCCTTACTCTATGCAATTCAGTTGTATACTTAGACATTTGTTAACATTCTTTAACACTTAGTCAGTTTGGCATACAATAGAAAACATGAGAAACATAAGAGACGCATATAATGTAGGAGGCACCAAAGATGCCTAATACCCAACTTCGTTTATTATACTGTGAAACAAAAACAAGGCTTTACAAAGAAGGTGTTATTGTCCCAGTTACATAGATGGGCAGAGTCTCACGACTCTGCCTTATACATCAAAATCGTCTAGACCTGTGGTTTTGTCACACCAAGACTCCCTATGTGCTCCTCCTTGCCTCAGTCTGAGGTGCGCCTAACTTGTGCGCCTAGCCTAAGAGCTCAATGTCTCTTGCCTTCACTTTTCTCCTTGTATTGCTTTGGTTGTGTGCCCTTGCTCTTATAGGGACTCCAAGGGTCAATTGTGTGAAACACCATGTATTTTGGGTGTGTCAGCCACCTTCGCGAATCATCACACTCAACCAAACCATCGTGCCCCTCCGTGGACCCAAACAAGCTTGTTCGCCCATCAACTGTCACATCTCTTGGATGAACACGCCCCATGCTTGGGCGTGCACCCCTTTCCTTGTTCTCTTCCTTGTGTTGATTGTCATGACTCTTTGTGGGTGTGCCGATGGGGTCACCCAACCTTTTCGATGTGCCCATGTTGCCAAGGGTGGATGGGTCCACTACTTGGGTGTGCTCCTAAGTTGCTTTGCCCTTTCCCAAATGCAACCCAATTATTTGTTTTCCGTTGTAAGGGAAGAAGGGTGTGTGCCCCCTTGGGCTCACACATCACCATCATGCACCAAGGCTCTCCTTCCCACGCCCATAATACAAGTTATTTTGCAACCGTTCACTTCCCCCTTGTCCTCTTCATTCGTTTCGTCACTGAATCTTCCCAAGGAGTGTGCACGCTCGATGGGTGTCACAGAATCCCTTACAGTAATCACAAAAACATGTGTCACAAAAAATGATAGGAGTAATATGCCATGGATTAAGCGTCACATATGTGTTCATTGAGATATCAATATCATGGTGTCTCTCTTTGAAATTAGTGAAGGATTCAACTTGAGTCATCTCATGGGAAAATTTTAAGGATCCATACTTATCTTCTAATTGTATAAACCTAAACGAATATTCCTATTTCTTAAAATGCCAACAATAAAAGTTTGTCTAGATTTTTTGTAAAAATATTCAAATTTCTAAGGATTTTAATAGTTTCTAGAAAAGTTTCATATTATTTAAAGTAAAATAATTTAATCCTATAGAAATTTGAGCAAATCATTTTTGGAAAAAAAAATGGAACTTTGCAAATCATTCGTGGAAAAAATGGAAAATTAACCAAATGGCAAAATTTAGCCCCCAAATGTTTCCCTGTGAGTCATCTCCAATAAATGTTATGCATGTAGTTCACAAATACCTCTTGATATTTGGCACCTCACCACATCATTTATATTCAGTGAAACATATAATTCTTCTCCCAATACTCTTGCATTGTAGTTGCTATAAAAAATTTAGGAAGTCTATCCTTATAAGGTTTCCTACAAATAATGACTCAATAAGCAATATCATCATATGCATCTAGCTACATATTGAATTTTTTATCCTTATGTAATGTCTATGTCGAGGTTACCAAAAAAAATTTAGATGTGAGTCGATAATTTTTTTTTTAAGTTGCAAATGTAAAATTAATTGTACTTAATCTTTACGTGCAACATTTGCATTGGATTTTTCATAATAAACATTTTAACATTCAATAACATGGTAACATTTTTCAAGTTCTTGTACTTCATCAAGCCACATGTGTGCTTGAGCTATCACCAATTTATCTGGAAAAAAAACATTATGATAATATCACAAACACACTTGCTTACGACGACGTCCTCTTCATGACCAAGGGCACCCTATAGGAATGGATAGAAATAAAGGAGATTTTACACAACTTTTGTAGCACCACAAGCTTGACAATAAATTGGGACAAATCCTCTTTCCATTTTGTCCATTTTGCAAATATTCATTGCTCTTCATTGGAACAGATTAAAGGTATCTTCCCCTATTCCTTTTTACCTCTTTCCTCTAGTCTCAATTATCTGGGCTATCATCTAAAACTAGATTCCTACAAGCCATCAGACTAGAACTGGCTCCTTGTCAAAGTGGAAAAAATAATTGGGCACTGGTGCACGAGGTGGCTCTCTCTTGGAGGGCGTTTTACTCTGATCAAAGTTGTCCTCGAAGGACAAGCACTGTATTGGATGGCCCTGGATGCCATCCCTGCCTCGGTCCTCACAAAACTTTACAAGATGATGTTTAACTTCCTCTGGTTTGGCTGTTCTGATCACCGTCAAAAATACCTCTGCAGCTTGCAAGCATTGGCTAAACCAAAGAAAAAGGGAGGCTGTGGAATTCATAATCCTCTCCTTTTTAGCCAAGCTCTTGCGGCCAACTCCGTATGGCGTGTCCTGAATAGACCGGGCATTTGGCATACTGTAATACTTGATAAATATCTCTGCCACCACACAGTGAACAGTTGGCTCTTAGCGGAGATGTATACCACCAGAACGACCTCACATTTATGGAGGAACTTAACGAAAGCTAAACATATAATCACTACTTGTCTCTGCTGGCATCAAAGCTCGGGGCACTCTATTGTTCTTGGAAGCGATTTTATTATGGGGATGGACGCCTCAGCCACACTTTCCCCACAACTGATAACTCTTCTCCATACAAAGAATATTTGGTATTTATATCAAATTCGAGACTTCTCCAGATCGGATGCTCTGCCCAATTCTTGGATCTCCAGTGCAACCCTCGGCCTCAGCACAAATGCAGCTCGTGAATGGAATAACTACTTCCTGGCCCTCATGCATCTAGGCATTCACCTTTCATATTCAAAAGACTTTCTTCATTGGTCGGGGGGTGATCGCTCAGGTATACTCTCAGCTCAAAATGTATATGTAGCAATTACTAACTCGCTTTGTCATTCAAACATTGGAGGTTGGAAAAATCACATTTGGTCCTAGCGCATTCCGCCCAAGATTAAATTTTTTACCTAGTTGTTGACTGAAAACAAGCTAAACATGTGGGATAACCTCTTAAGAAAGGGTTAGTCTGGCCCAAGATTTTTCCACCTCTGTCATCTTGATTTAGAAACCTCTGACCATCTGTTTATCAATTGTCACTTCACTAAATAGGTTTGGAAAAAAATCACTTTGGCACTTAAACTACAATCCACCTGGGATGGGACTAAGATCGTGGATTTCTTTGATTCGTGGACTCAAAAAGAGCACAATCACATACACCTCCCTCCATTAATATGCTGGACTGTTTGGCTGGAAAAAAATTCTGCTATTTTTGGAAATTCGACTCCATCAAGAAGTGCAACAACTTTCAAAGCTCTTGGTCTTTACAACTCTTGGAATGATACACATGCCAAAAAGCCAAGACTTTATCGCTACAAGAAGATACCTAAGCTTGAAGATATTCCTACAGGTTGGTTCGATGGCGTAGCGATCACAAATGGAACTCGAAGTGGAGCTGAAGGATTAATTAAAATCTCGCAAAACACTTTTTACAAATGGACTTTCAACTGTGGCCCGGGCACCAACACAAGGGCAGAACTTTTGGGTGCCTGGGCCACACTTTATTTGGCTTCTAGACTTCACATAGATGTCCTCCAGGTTCTTGGGGATTCCAGAATTGTCATTGAGTGGCTGAGCAATAGGGGTGAACTCCAAGTAGTCACCCTACTAGCTTGGAAAGATAGAATTAGGCTATTACAGCCTACCTTCAAAAAACTCAGCTACATCCATATACATCGTGAGAACAACAAATCTGTTGACCATCTCTCAAAGGCAGCACTCCAGAAAAAAGTGGGAGTCATATCATACAACCATTGGATAGATGGTCATGAGGGCCCTCCCCTCTTTCTATCCCTGCTCTAAGATCAGTTTATCCTCCATCCTTAGCGGACTTTCTTGACATGAAAGCTGGATAAATCATCTAATTTCAGGTTCTCTCTTTACAATTTTTCTCTCGGCATATCTCACAGAGTCTCCTAACAATTTCGGCATGAATTGATCTGTGCCACTTCCTATTACAAACTTTCTCCCCTTACTGATTGAAATACCACTACTGACGAAAATTCATCATTTTCTTCTCCTTAGATGTGATTGTAATTCTCTTGTTATAAACACAAATTATATATATATATATATATAAATTTTCCTTTTGAAAAAAAATATTACAAACAGAATATTTAAACCTCAACTTTAAAAAATATCATATCCTTCACCTATATTCTTTTTCTTTAAATTCAATAATAAAAATATAAACATTGTTTATATTCGACAACATACTAATGCAACATAATCCATACAAACTTTTACGAGTAACTTGTTTGTGTGTAACACAATCTCCATCATTTATATATGAATTGTTTATTGTCATATTTTTAAATGGTATTTAATAGAATCTATATGTCATAATTAACANCAACATACTAATGCAACATAATCCATACAAACTTTTACGAGTAACTTGTTTGTGTGTAACACAATCTCCATCATTTATATATGAATTGTTTATTGTCATATTTTTAAATGGTATTTAATAGAATCTATATGTCATAATTAACACTGTAAAATGTTAATGATTATGTGGTTTATTTAAGAATTTAAATCTAGTTTAACAATCCATCTCTTTATTCTTTATATATTAGCCTTCTCTTCGATTTGTTTATTAATTTCATGTTTTGAATTAATAGTTTCTTAAATTTGTTCATTAATTTCACGTTCTTATTCATGACAGTTAGAATTTTATTTTATTTTTAAATGTAAGGTTTTCTTATATTAAAAAAAAAAAAAATTAATAAATTCTAAAATGTTTTTTAATTTTTTAACTTTTTTCCATGCTTTACTTGTTTGCTTTACTTGTTTATTTTATTATGAATATCATTATCTTAATTGCAAAAAGAATTTTTATGATTTCTCTTACTTCCCATGTTTATGGAATCTTGAGACTTTGCAATTAAAAACTTCAAAACTTCAATCACAAAAATCAAATTTTATCGCAAACATGAACTTTAATCTCCAAAATAATTTGAAAAAAAAATAAAAAATCTTTGGGATTTGGAGAGTGCGGGGATGAATTTGATAAAAACACATTTGGCATAATAATAAATACCAATTTTAGGAAGGAGAAAAGGTTGGAATTTTTTTGGATTGACCTCAAAGGTTTTTGCTTAGAATATTTTACAATTTTAGATCAAAATATGTTTTCTGTTGAATGCTACCAAACTAATTTTTGGTTCGATATTTTAATCAAAAATTAGTTCACACCATTTAAACTAAATGCTATCAAACTAATTTTTGGTTCAATATTTTAATAAAAAATTAGTTCATACCATTTAAACTAACCATTAACCATTGATTGCACTAAATAATTTTTAGTCGAAAGATTATTTCGAAATATCAGTCAACCCTACAACAACATATTGGTTGGGTTTTCCCAAGTTTGTCTACCTTTGAAAGGAGAAGACACTACCAAATTCTACAATTTTTTTACGAGGCATGATACCATTAGATTTAATGTCTAATCTACTTTCTTCTTATAGAATGTTTTCTTGATTTCATTATTAAATTAGAATTAAATTTTTTTTTTAAACATACACACACATACAGAGATGCCATGTTTCCAAACTCCCAACCCCCAACTTATAGGAGAAAATGATATTGTTAGTACCTTTCCAACCCTAATCAACTATTAGCTCATGAAGATCCCCAATCACCAATCCACTCCCAACCCTTGGCCTATAGGAAAAAACGAGATTGTTTGTACCTTGCCAACTCTAATAAAAAATTAGCTCATGAAGAGCCCCAATCAACCACCAATTGGTGGAGAGAAAACATGTCACAAATGAGATTTGAACCCTAGTGGGGAGGATAACAACTTCTTCACTCTATCACTTGAGTTATACCTAATTGATAAATAGGCAACCAACCCAGGGCATCGATCTTGAAACATCCTCCATGAAGTTCAAAGCACTCAACCACTCAAGCTAACCTACCAATCTATCTACACACAAATCCCATTACAAATTGGCAAAATGAAAAATAAATATCTCTAAAACTGCATAAATTAAAAAAAATTAAAATAAGAAAAGTAACAACTTGGGTCATCTTATTCAAAAGGATATTTTAGAATTTATATACTTAGTAGGAATGTAAGAAATAAGTGGGAACCACATAAAACTATAGAGATTACCTTACATTTTACAATTGGTTTATGATAAAAGAAAAAAATGAATGAAAATTATTCTTTGATGCCATAAATAACAAAAAATAATGAAACGATTGTACAATCTATGTTGATTATCATAGTATATTTTTTGTCCAAAAATAAAAATCTAAAATTGAAAACAGTGAGTTCCACAAACGCTACTTATTTTCCATTCTTTCATTTTTTAAGGACATATTGTCACAAAAATACCAAATTGACCTATTAAATGTTGATAAAAAATCACAAAAATAATGAATGCAAAGCTAAAAGAATTCCCTACAAGCTAGTCATATTTTTCTTGCTAATTGAAATTCTAAATGTAGACATAAGTTATGATCACAAGAAGTTGAGTGATTAGCAAAGGCAACATTTTATCATGCCAAAAAATAAGAAAATAGTAACCCTTATTCATGGACTCACCCATCCATGCTTGATGAGGATGAAGAGGGCCAAGACTTAGCTCCCATTGAAAGTTTGGCACCAAATGCCAAGGGAGAATTGCTAGAGGACACAATTCTACAATATAAGATCAAAATGAAAAGTAGATAACATGAACTTTGGAAAGTGGGAATCAAGGGTCAAGTACTAGCCAAGGATAAATGGTACCACAAGGATAAATCTAACAAATTGTTTCCTCATTTCTTTCAAAACTAAATCTTTTAGATACCAAAAGCTTGTCAAAATATGGAGGGATAGTCCAAAATGGATTTGCATAAGAACCATATGAATTTATTAATTCATTAGATTGGGTAGATTAGAGTTTGGGACATCTTAGAGATGGTGTTGATTTTTGTCAATTATAAGGACATCAACTTCTAATGTCTTTTTGCGCCCCTAGATAACATTTTTTGTCCTTACAACAACTAAAAGTTGTCATAGGCTTGTGTCATATTTTGTGAAAAAATTCTTCTCAATGAGATATTTCCAACAAGCTATCATGCATCTAAAATGGAGCTTGTGTGTGAAAGTTATGTCTCATACAAGATATATCCCTCGATATTTCCCCCATATGTGCAAGTGGAAACCATGTTAGCACACCATAATTCAAATATAGAGAGTTAGTAGCATGTGGGAATCCACACTTCTAGAAGCACCGTGGAGGTTCCAAGAGGTAACACTCATTGAGTGGTTTAAGTATAGATCTTTATGTATTGAAATATCCATTATAACAAAGACGAAAAGAACAATCATGCATTCCTTATTGGTTTCCAAGATAAATTTTGTGTTCCAACATGTGTGGCTTTGATATTGTAGTTTTATTTTATGTTATAGTAGTTAAAGAAATGATGTATTTTATTTATGTTAAAACATTAAAAATACAAAAAGATAGTTGCACACTTAATCATAGGTTCACTATAGTATATTTAAGTGTAGATTTGGTTTGGTGAGTCAACCATTGGAAT
>ML791405.1:426917-437907 GCA_009831015.1 Picea engelmannii
GAGATTTGAATTGAGGTGGAGAGGATAAGAACTTCTTCTCTCTACTACTTGAGCTAGACCTAATTGATAAAGAGGCAACCAACCAAGTAATTAACCTTGATACCTCCTCCTCCTCCTCCTCCTCTCTCTCTCTCTCTCTCTCTCTCTCCTAAGAGATCACAAGTTCAAATCTAAAAAAAAGCGGAGGGGGTCTCATACACCAAGTTGGTGTCTAGCTTAGCGGTGACCTTATATATATATCTATATATATATATATATATATATATATATATATATATATATAATCCTTCCACAAATCAACAAAATGGAAAATTAATAATTATAAAACTACATAAACAAAAAAATTGTGAAAATAGAGATGTAACAACTTGGGTCATCTTATTCAAAAAGACATTTTTAGAATTTATGTAATTGGTAGGAATGTAAGAAATAAGTGGGTGACACACAAAAGTGCAAAGTTTACACTACATTTTAGAGTTGGTATAAATAAAAAATAATACAAATTATTCTTTAATGCTATAAATAAAAAAATAGTTAAACAATTTCACAATCTATGTTAATTAATAAAAATCTAAAATTGAAAACAATGAGCTCCACAACGTCATTTATTATCAATTCTTTCATTTTTTAAGGACACATTGTCACAAAAATACCAAATTGACCTATTAAATGTTGATAAAAAATCACAAAAACAATGAATACAAAGTGAAAATAATTCCCTTCAAGCTAGTCATATTTTTGCTACCAATTCAAATTATAAATGTAGAAATAAGTTATGGTTGCAAGAAGTTCAAATATTAAATGTAGATATAAGTTATGGTTGCAAGAAGTTGAACAACCAACAAAAACAACATTTTACCATGCCTAAAAATAAGAAAATAGTAACCCTTGTTCATGGACTCACCCATCCATTCTTGATGAGGATGAAGAGGGCCAAGTATTACATCCCATTGAAAGTTTGACACCAAATGCATAGGGAGAATTACCAAAGGGCACAATTCTACAGAAGAAGATCAAAATGGAAAGAAGGAGATGACATGAACTTTAGTAAGTGGGAATCAAGGGTCAAGTGCTGGCCAAGGACAAATGGTACTCCAAGGAGAAAGCTAGCAAATTGTTTCCTCAAAACTAGATCTTTTGGAGACCAAAAACCTGCCAAAATGGGGAGGGATAATCCAAAATGGATCTAAATAAGAACCATATGAATTTAACTATGTCCTAGGATGGGGAGATTAGAGTTTGAGACATCTTAGATATGGTGTTGATTTTTTTCAAATTTCAAGACATCAACTTCCAATGTATTTTTGGGTCCATAAATAACATTTTATGTCCTTAAAAGTTGGCATAGGCTTGTGTCATCTTTTGTGAATTTTTTCTTCTCAGTGAGATATTTCCAATGAGCTATCGTGCACTTAAAATGGAGCTTATATGTGAAATTTATGTCCCTAAAAAGATAGCCCTTGATATTTTCCCCGTACATGTAAGTGGAAAACATGTTAGCACATCATAATTCGAATATAGAGAGTTATTAACATGTGGGAGTCCATTGAATACTTCTAGAAGCACCATGGATGTTCCAAGAAGGTTTTGAAACCCTAAACCTTATCCTAATTCTAGTCATCAAAAGCTTGGTAGAAGGAGGGAGAAGGGCTCATGTTTTCTTTAGTTGCAGTTCATTCCATACTATGAGTAGGAGTGTGGACAAGATACTAACAAAGAAGATAGATAAAAGGTAAAGGGCTATAGAAGACCATATTGTCTCACATCTTTGCACTAAGCTTGTATTTCTTTATCTTATGTATTGTAATCTCCATTATAACAAAGATGAAAGGAACGATCCTTCATTCCTGGTTGGTTTACCCATATGTGTTTCCAAGGTAAATTTTGTGTTCCGACATGAGTGGCTTTACTATTCTGGTTTTGTTTTATGCTATAGTAGTTAAAGAATCTAGTTGGTGTATTTTGATTATGTTAAAATATTAAAAATACAAAAAGATAGTCACATAGTTAAGCATAGGTTCATTATAGTAACTTTAAGTGTAGGTCTATTTTGGTGAGTCAACCATTGGAATATCTAAAGTGATTTACTAGATCAACTAGAAATAACATAACCTTTAGTATTTTTGACAATTTTGTACAACTTTTTCCAAATGTAAATCATAATTGAATGTGCCATATGACATACAACTTGCTCATTTCTTTCAAATGAAATTAATAGTTGAGGAATATACAAAGAAGTTTCAAATATTAGATTCAAAGAAAAATCTTGATAAAAAATGAATAAGATGCTATTACATCACTAATATCATATTTAAAATAAGGTTTGAAATGATATTTTTTTTTCCAAATACTCCACAATTTTCCATCCAATATATTAGAAAATTTCTTTTGATTAAAAAAAATAAACATCTTATGCCACAAAATAATTTGAGTACGAGACATAAGTAGAAAATTATTGAGAAACAAAGAAGCCCCTAACACATTATACATCATGTACAACATAAGAGACAACCCCTCCAATGGGTCCTATGAGTCCATTGTGATTAATTGATCTATATAAGTCAATGTAAAGGGTTATTACTTGACAATTTATGCAATCGAACACATTTTCAAGCACTTCTTACACTATTTTTTACATCAACAATGTTTCTTGTTGTGAGGTTTATGTGTGATTGTGATGGCCTTGGAGTGCATGTTCCTTGAAATTTATGGAATGATAGTGGGATAACCCTTTGTTGTCGACCTCTTTGTCAACATCATCCTTGCCACATTCACCAATTCTACCCACTACACTACCATCCACCTACCAATTCATTGTTCGATTTGCCAAAATTCAAGGATATAAATTTGCCATGAACATCTATTTATTGATGGATTTTTTGCAAACATTTTGCTTAACTTTTGATATATTGTACTTGATACAATAGATAGAGTAAAAGCTTCATGTTCCCTCCCTCCATAGTGATACACTATACGATTTTATTTACAATGTGATAGTTTAGACGAAAATTGATTTGGAAATCAAATTAGAAGGACAAATTACTAAATTAATCTTTTTTTTTAAGAAAACTAAATCACATTATCATTAAAAAAAAAACAATATTAAATACCTTTCAAGCTAATAATAATATATTTTTTTACATAACAAAATATTTAGAAAATCGTGTATTTAATTTACTAAGTATTTCAAGAATATCTTATCTTTCACGTATATTTTTTTTATTTAAATTTGAAACTATAAACATTGTTTAATATACGATAGCATACTATTGCAACATGGTCCATACAAAATTTCGTAGGTAACTTGCCTTTTTTTTAAACATAATCTCCATAATTTATATACAAAATGTTTGTTATGATATTTTTAAATGGCTTATTTATTTATTTTTTATTTTTTTTGTAAATTAAAAAAATATATTGAAGCTTGCTAAAGTGCAAAAGTCACAGTTGGTGGAATAGTCCAAGAGACCGTGGCAGCATCACCCTGGTGAGAAACCAATGTTGTCACATGGTCATAGAGTTTTCAATTGTCCATGCAATTATAAAAAACTGTAAAAAACAAAATTGTGCTAAGTCTAGAAGCTAGGATGCCATGCAAGGCTGAAACCCAGCAAATTAATCTATCTGGAAACATAAAAAAACTAGTGAAACCTGAGAACGTTGGGATCATCCAGAGCTGGGGTCTGGAATCCGTTCTTTATGTTGGTCCTGCACAATGTCCTTGACTGGAATCTCTGTGTTTGGGGTGGTATGCCGGAGAACACGAATAAGAGAGTCCAGTTGCTCCTCGCGACGAACCCGACGTTCATCCCTGTGCAACAACTCCTTGATGTCGCACTTGACATTCCTAATTGAGCTCTGAATAAAATCCATAGAATTCTTCAAATTCACGAGCCCATCACACCGAGAACAAGCAAAAGGAGGCGGAGGGGATGGTGGAGCATCAGAAGAAGAAGGGGGGGAGGCGGAAGAAGGGAGAGGGGAGGAGGAAGAAGAGAGAGGGGCGNTGGAGACTAATGGATGGGCGGCGACTCTGAGTTGAGATTAGGTGCAAAACCAAGGGAATTTCCAAAGCTATCAAACCATTCGACTCTGCATGCCCATGGAGAGGACAAAGGAGGGAGTTCTAGAGTGGTGGCACGGTCAGGAGGGAGTTTCGGAGTGGCTACACGACCAGGAGGGAGTTCCAGAGTGGAGGTGCGGACATGAGCTTGAGGCAAGTTCTGAGGAGCTTGCCTACCACACCCCTGCGAGCCTCTGCCCCTCACAGCATACCAAGCCGCCCCACACTTTGATTTTCCTCATTGTCGCAACATCGTGAAGAAGACCAGGAGAGGAGGGGAGGAAATGGACCAGAGGTAGATCGGAAGGAAGAGCTCGAGTTAGAGGTGGAACAAAGGAATAAGCTCGAACCAGAGGAAAAGAGAGTCTCGGACTGGTGTGTGACTGCAAGGAGCGAGAGGAAGATGATGCGAATGAGCCGTGAGCTTCACCGACGCAGAACAAAAACCATGGATCTGGGGCTTGCGATGGGACTGGTAAGGAGGCCAGCCCATCGCATTTACAACCCCTGCGAACTGGAGCACTATTGCCATAACTGTCTCTATGAAGAATGAATGTAGGGGTACGCCAATCGATGTGTTGAATGCATGGATTAAATGTTTGGAGTGAGTGTGGGCTGTTGTGGCATGACGCTAAGAGGGATGTGGGAGGGATGTGGCCAGGTGTCTACCCACCTGTCCATGCACATGATGATCCCGTTGACACCCCATCTGGAGTTTGGTCCTTGCTGTGAGCTGTGTTTAAGCATGCAACAATGAGGGGATGATTTGGACAAGAGGCAAGAGTGCAGCATAAGTCTCCTTCTTGCAAGTCTACCCTAAAGTTTTTCAACTTATCTGCCACTTGGTTTTCATTTCTTTGAACATGGGAGGGGAGAATTACCCACTAAGGCTTAAGAATTGACTTTATTATGATAAACTCGTTCATAAGTCTCCAACTTGGGGAAATATGTTTTGGATCTACTCCATTTAGGAGATGGGAGAGGAGGTTGATGATGATCTGTGAGTCTCCTTATGTGATTAGGAAGTTTATCCCTTGGTCTTTGGCTACTTGGAAACCTTTGAGTGGTCCCCAAAGCTCAACTGCATTGTTAGTGTTATGCCCCAAGTTCCCTACTATTATGAAGAGGATCTCTCCTTTGTTATTGTGAATGACGGCCCCAAAACCTGCAGGGCCCGGATTTCCTTTGGAGGCTTCGTCGAAGTTTATTTTTTGATCACCATATTCAAGGGCCTCCCAATGAGAGGGATTGTTCTTAGTTGTGAGACCGAGGATTGGAGCTGAAAGAGAAGGGGTGAGGTGGAGTTGTTAGGTAATGAGAATGATTTTCTCATTTGGCGGGCAAGTCAAATCTTGAGCTGTCCAAAGGTGTAAGTTGATTGTTTCCTTGATGTTGGATAGGATTTTGGACCAGACTTCTTGCCAGTTCAAAGAGGAGGAAATGAAGATCCTGCGGTTCCTTTCTTTCCAAATCTACCAGAGAATAAAAACGGGTAGAAGCTGCCAAATCTGTGAGGATGGGAAAGTGAAATAGTGAGTCTCGCCAACCCTCAATTGTTTCCCTTCGGCCGGATCGATTTCTATCTGAGGTTCTCATAATGCTGGCGCATTGATCCCAGAGTTGCGAACTGAAGGGACATAGGTTGAGAAGGTGATTTTGTGTCTCCTCCTCATTGCAACATAAAGGGCACCAAGATGGACCTGTAAAGCCTCTTTTAATTAGATTGTCCCAGGTAAGGATAATTTTGTTCATTGTTAACAAAAGGAAGGTGTTAGTTTTGGACCGAGCTTTGCTCCCCATATTTTGTTCCATACTGCGTCTTTTGGGAGGGATTTATGCCTTGCACTGAGGAAGTAAGCCTCTTGGAGGTTGAAGGTGCCCATGTTGGATTGTCCCCATCTTAGGATGTCCTACCCCTATTGGCTGAAAATTTTCTTGGAGATGAGCTTGTCGAGCAGTGGTTGAAGATTTACCTTAGGGGGGATATTCATCTCTTCGTGGGTAGTTTTCCATCTGCGCCAAGTAACTTTGTATTCTTCATGAATGCAAAAGTCGACTAATTTTTGAAGTCTTGTACCTTCCGTTAAGGGAATAAAAGTACTCAAAGTGGGATCCTTGTCCAGGGCCGAAAGCTGCTACCAAGAGTCGCTCCAAAAAAGGGTCGAGGTCCCATATTGAAGTTCCCAGAAAGCATGATCTATGATCATCCCCTTGTTTTGCTTGGCCGCATTCCAAATAAGAGATCTGGAGCCTTGACCATTCCATCTAATTAGTTCTTTTTTCGGTATGGTAGGTGTGTATTTTTTCCTCCAAAGGCAGGTCCAAATGTCTTGAAGCCTCTTTAACCATCTCCACCATATTTTCTCACTGAGGACTTTGTTGAGGATAGACGGATCTCCGAGTCCGAGTCCCCCTGTGTGTTTTGGTTTGCATGTTTTTTTCCAACTTACCAGATCCCATTTGTGTCCATATTTAGCTCCTTGCCAGAGGAAGCTCCTTTGGATGTTTCTGATGATGGTGAGGATGAAACCTGGGGCTGCAAGGGCCAAGAAATCATAAATAGGGAGCTTGAAGGATAGACTTGAGGAGTATTAGGCGACCAGGTAGATTGAGGGAGCAGAAATTCAAGAGGCTACTTTTTTCCTGAAATTGGATATCAAATCTTCCTAGGAGGTGTTCCTTAACGGATTGTCGATAAGAGGGATGCCAAGATACTTGGAAGGGAGGGAGTTGCGGGTGAACCCCAGGGGCTGCATGATATGGAGTTGGATCTGGATGGGCATGTTGAAGAATAATATTTGGGACTTGGAAAGGTTTACATCCATACCCGAAGCATCACATAAAAGGTTGATCATTGAGTGGATTCGAATAGATTCCCGAACTATGGGGAGTCCCATCAGGAGGATATCATCCAGGAATTGACTATGTGAGATGGGCAGGGAGATTCCATGAAGGGTGAGACCTGAGAGGGAATGATCGGTGATGGCCTCTTTGATGGTTCGACTAAGTCCTTTCGCCATTACGATGAAAATAAAGGGCGGGAGTGGATCCCCTTTTCTGATACCTCTGGAAGAGGAAAAGGGTTTGGAAGGCATGCCATTGACCAGGATGGAGAACAAGGCTGATGAAGTGAGATTGACAATCCAAGAGACCCATGAGGGGTCAAAACAAAAGGCTAGAAGGGTTTCCTTCAAGTAATTCCATCTAAGTTTATCAAAATCTTTGGAAAGATCCAGTTTCATAAGCATACCCGAGTTTTAGTCAAATGTAGTGAGTGGATTACCTCGTGTGCTAGAATGATGTTGTCTAGGATCTGTCAGCCCTTCACGTACCCTGACTATTTTGGAGAAATGATGAATGGTAGGATGGTTTTGAGATGCTTGGCGATGACCTTTGTAGTGAGCTTGTAGATCACATTGTAGAGTGAAATTGGTCGGAAATTATTTGGGGAGGTGACTTTGTTATCTTTTGGAATGAGAGTGAGGAAGGTGGCATTGAGAACCTGTAGGACCTACCTTGAATTTCTAGAATCTTCTATGATTTCCCAGACTTCTTCTCGTATCATATCCCAATAGTGGTGAAAAAAATCTAATGTGAATCTGTTAGGCCCTGGGGCTTTGCCCATCAGGGTGTCTCTGAGGGCTTGATCAACTTCTTCCTGGGTTATTGGGTGCAACAAAGCCTCATTTTGTTCTTTGGTGACCTCCTTTGGGATGTGCTTGAGGATAGAGTCAATAGATTGAGTGCGATCTATAGGGGGTTCTGAGAGAAGGTTCTTGTAGTAAGTCAGTAGTTCCTGCTCTATGTCTGCATGATTTTGAATTTACAGACCTTGATCTGAAACAAGGTGAGTGATGTGATTAGTATGGTGGTGTTGAAGCATCAATCTGTGGAAAAATATAGTGGTTCTTTCCCCCTCTTTGAGCCATTGGATGCGATATTTTTTCCTCTGGAGAATTTCTTCCTACGCCCGTCTTTCTGCCAGTTGTTTATTGAGAATGGTTTCTTGGTCCTTTAGAGAGTCATTGAATCCTTGAAGTTTGATTTGTTGTTGGAGGTCTTGAATTTGTTGGTTAAGGATTTATTGAGTGTGGAAAGTGTTTCCAAAAGTGGATTTATTCCAAGACTTTAAATCTTGCTTGAGGGTTTTTAGCTTCTGTTGGAATTTGTACATAGGAGTAACTGTTGTGATTGATGCCTCCTTCCACCAAAGGTGAATGTTTGCTTGAAATTCCAGGTGTGTCAGGTAGAATTTCTCAAAGCGAAAAGGCTTCATGCCTGGGATACAACTGATATTTATTGTAAGTAGTATCGACCAATGATCAGACCCAGGAGTATCAATCACAGTGGCTTGCCAAGTGAGACCTTCCAACATGAGGGGTTCTAAGATTAGGATGTGATCTAATCTGCATGAAACATATTGTGCCCCCAAGCGTCTATTAGACCAAGTGAAGAATCCATTGTCCATTTTTCCATCAATGAGATTTAGCAAGCTGATGATTCTATGGAACCATTCGCTGTCATTTCCCAATCTACGAGTGCCCCCCTTCTTTTCCTCCAGACAAGTTATCATGTTGAAATCTCCCCCAAGGATCCACCGATGATTGCCGATGTGATTGGAAATCCATTCCAAATGATGTAGGAAGGCTTCCTTGTCTCCTAGGGTTGCGGGGCCATAGACATTCGTGACAAAGCCTGGCTTGTTCGAACCGATGATTCTAAAGGAGGTTGTGATGGTCCATTTGGAGGTGAAGAATCCTTCCATAAGAATAGTGGTTTGGTTCTAGAGTATGGATAGACCCCCTGTTGTACCTTTTGCATCTACTTCAACTATTTTAGCTTGCTTCCAAAATTTTGTGAGTATTTGAGTGGCCTCATCCCCCGCGCATTTAGTTTCTTGCACGAGAAGAATGTTCGATTGTTCCTTCATTATCCTTTCCTGGAGAAAGCATTGTTTTCTTCGTGCATTGAGGCTCCTGATGTTCCAATATAGCATCTTCATGAGGAGCATGAGGGTTGGAGAGGAGGAAAGTTGTCCGAGATCAGGTGGATCTGGCCCGAGTTCACAAGGAAATTTCCTACATCTTGAATGAGTTGGTGCTTTGGTTTTCTGCCCCTTTTCTTCTCTTCTTTGGTGGGTTTGCATTGTTCTTTCGAGCTTCCTCTTTGGATTCCCATATTCGAGTTGGCACGGGTCGATCCTCCCACTGTGGAGATGAGGAAGACTTTGTGCACTTTGCGTAACTGATCCTTGGGTATGGTGTAGAGTTGTTGTTTACGGTAGGCTTGTTCTAGGTGTACCATATCTATTCATGCCAGTTCCTAATCCTCCAGATCTATGTTAGGGTCTCCTATTTCCGGTCCAAGATTCGTTGGAAGGGAGGTCTCCATGTTGGGGATTTCAGTGATTACAGGATTAGGTGGGATGGGGTATGGAATCTCTTGAGCTTGCTCTGGAGCTGTAGGATTTCTCAGGGGGACGGAGGGATTGATGGGATTTTCTGGAAGTTTCTGGAGGGCTTTGAAAGAGTTATTGGTTGAGGGTCTAGAGGGGGTATGAGGAGGTGCTTTTCTGGATGGTTTCCTGCGATGCCCCGTGACTTGGGTGAAACCGTCCTTGATTTTGTCAGGATCCCCAGGGTTTGATTTGTTGGGGTTATTTAGGGGGAAATCGCGGAAGAGATGGCCATGTGCATGGCATTTCCAGAAGCGGAAGGGAATATGAACGTAATATAGGGTTTGGGACCATTCTTCGTCCTGGTAGTCCAAGGTTCTGGCTCTGGGTAGGGGTTTGGAGATATTTAAATAGACACAAATATGGGCATAGGCGGTGTACCTTCATTTTTTTGTTGCCTCGGAAGCTTTGACGTAGATGCCAATTGTATTGCCTATGCCTGCTAGGATTTCCTCCAACCAAAACTCTTGAGGTAACGAGTAAATTTGTAGCCAAACTGGTGCATGCGTAAAGTCTTCCTTATCTGTACTGAAATTTTCCATCCAGAAACGGAGGAAAAGTCTTGCCGAGTTGTAAAAGTACAACCCCCCTTCAAAGATTTTGTTTCTGTCCTCAAGGTTATGCAAGATGATAGTGAAGAAGCCTTTAAACCGAGCTGAAGATCATAGTGACCTTTGGGCTTCCACCAGTGATGAATCCATTTCACTAAATCTTTCTTTGATGGCCATAGGCCCAAAACTTTTCCCACCAAGGCGAAATCCTTCATGTATTGCTTCTGATCTTCTATTCTTGGAAAGTTGATAGTATATTTGGGGGCGTAAGGAGCCTGCAAAATGCATTTTCCAGGTTCCCAAGTGTGAGTCACTTTTGGATGGTTTGTTTCAAGGTCAATCTCCATGGGTTTTTCTTTCGACAGATCATCCTCCCAAATAATGTTTTTTATTTCCGTTGGAGGTTCAAAGGGCAGTCTCTTGAAGTGTTTGAAGCCCAGCTCGGGAGTGATGATAGAACTGTAAGAGGGGCCATGAGGCCCCCCTTCCTCGACCTCCATGGTCACAGCAAGAACTCAGGGCAGCGCGCGCAGAGGGGCTCGAGGTGGAAACCCTAGCATAGTGATTATTCTTTGTTCAATAATTAAACGAATATTCACCTTTTTTTATATTATTATTATTATATATATTTGTGGTTTTGAATGATAATAATACTTCCTTGTTGTTTTGAAGGAGATATTTTATTTCTAACATTATATATATGTTGTTTTCAAATGGGAATAATACTTCTTTTTGGTTTTTACCTTTTTTTCCCAAAATAATCTCTGTAGTTTCTCTCGAACTTTTGTGTAGTTTTCGAAAATTATTTTTGGCTTCTTCAACCGGTTGAGCAATTGGACATGTGAAATGAGGTGAGTCACTTTTTACTTTGATTCAATTTTAATTTAAAATATATTTATAATCTATTAACATATATATATA
>ML791405.1:466697-477408 GCA_009831015.1 Picea engelmannii
ATATATATATATATATATATATATATATATATATATATATATATATATATATATATATATATATATATATATAACCTATAACATTGTTTATAGAAGATAATATGTAAAACAACATAGTCCATGTGAACTTTTATAGGTACCTTGTCTTTGTGTGACATAATTTTCATATATAAAGTATTTGTAGTTATATTTTTAAATAATATTTATTACAATATATATGTTATAAGTATGTTAATTAAGTTTAGTTAGTCTGATTATGGATGGTTGTGGGATGGAGTGTTATTTTCTACATTCAAATTTTATTCTTTTTTTTTTTCTTGTTAGTTTGTCTGTGACATGTGGGACTAACTTGTGGCTAAGAAACCGTGACTCAGGGGCATCTAAGCCGTCAAAATCATCGGGGGATCGCACTTGACCTGAGCCACACCAACCCTTAACATGGATGGATTTTTTGTCCCAGCAGGTTTCGAACCAGTGACTTTAACATCACGGAGCTCCTTAACAGCACACTCCGTCACTGACTGTCCTACACCTCAGGGACCAAATTCTATTTCTCTTAAGTGGCATGTTAAACTCACTATAAAAAAATATTTTAAACTCTCTCTCTCTCTCTCTCTCTCTCTCTCTCTCTCTATATATATATATATATATCTTCTTCTTTTTTTCAAAAAATTATAAATATTATTTTGAATAAAATTATAAACATAATTTATTTATGTATGTCAATATACCAATACAACATAATTCATATAAACTTTTATAAACCACCTTTTTTTAACATAATTTCCATAGTTTATATATAAAGTATCTGTTATCATATTCTTAAATGATCTTTATTAAAATCTATATGTGATAAACACCCTCCTCTAACTTATTAGTCCCTGTCATAGGCATAGAGGGACTATAGCGATCAATAAATTGTTGACTTCATATTAGTATGTCCTTTGACCACAAATATTTCCATATTATCTATTGTTGGAACCAAGGAACTGGAAACATCGATTTTTTTATAAAAAAAAGTACCAAATTTGTCATGATCTGATTGGACAAGGGATTGGAGGTCTTATTATTGACTTCTTTATTCCCAATGTTATATATGTTGGCATATCCAAAGTATTTGATCGTATATGGTCTTTTTGAATCATATATTTTGTTATGCATTCATCGAAGGTGGATTAATGTTAGCATTGATTCGAATGTTTGGTTTAGCATTTTATGCTAGGTAAATTTATGGCAATGTTTGATATGGTGGCATATCCAAAGTTTGGCCTTCCAATACATTCTCTGGTGTTCGAACTATTGTTACAAAAAATATAATAATTTTTTGGGGATACGTCAGAGACCTGCCACATTGACTTTTTTTCTTAAATGTTTACAGAGCATTTCTAATAGACTTAAATGTTTACCTAACAGGCTTGGTAGTGTTGAATGCTTACTTAACAGGCTTGTTACAAGACATTTTCTTTCATTTTTAAAATTTATATGCTCCAGCGACATTGCCGGTTCACTAGTCCATGCTTGTTTTTTGCATGGCACATATTTCTTATTTGCATGTTGTTGTTGTTCTTGCTTTCCTGTTCGTGTTGTTGCAGTTTGCATGTTTGGGTTTCTGCAATCGCGATTGGAACAACATCGTTCCTGGGGGAGTGGTTGTTGCTTGCTTCTTTCTTCGATGTATGTTGTTTATTGTTGCTTGATTAGACTTTGCAGGGTTCTGGTCCTGCGCCTGCACTTGGGCCTTTTGGTGCTTCTTAGCTGGGTTCTTATTTGCTGCTTGTTCTTGTTTGCCCAGGGTTTTCAATGTTGGGATGTTGCATCCGCGGTTGGATCTCTGGTTACATTTTTTTGCAGTTGAGTTTGCATAGAATACTATTAAGATAAAATAACAAACTAAAAAATTGCAGGCGATGTAAATTGCATCTCTTACGCATTGAAGTAGAGTTTGTCGGCCTCAAAGTATATGTCATAGATGTTGATGCTTTTTCCATGGATTCTGTGTTACTATGGTTTCATAGTTATGAGAGTACATTTTGCTGTGTGGGCGATATAATTGTTCTCTCCCTTTTATTTTCCTCTTGTAAACTGTGTTTTTGACTCTATAGTTTCTCGCATTTCTGTGGTCATTCCGACCAGCCACCATTCGGTTGCATACTTAACCAGTTTTATGGACGCAACTTTGCGGATAGGTTCTATCGAACTATGACATGTCACGTTTGGTGTATACATTAACTTTCCCGAATTAGTTTTATTTAAAATAAGGGCTCCTAGATAGAAGAGAATGCAATTTATCAAATTATAGGTTTCCTGGACAGAATAAGTTAATGATCGCGGGTTCTTGGGGTGGCGGGATGAAAATTGGGCTTTTGTTTTTTTGTGCCCTGCAAATAGCACGGAGAGTTTTGCGATCATTCTGATCGCCGTTCGATTGCATACTTAGCCAGTTTTATGGATGCAGCTTCGCGGATACATTGTATCGAACTATGACAGGTCATGTTTGGTGTATACATTAGCATTCCCGAATTAGTTTTCTTTAAAAGAAGGGCTCCCGGACAGAAGAGATTGAAATTTATCAAATTATAGGTTTCCTAGACAGCATAAATTAAACATAGAAAATATGTAATTTTATAAAGTAGATATATAAAGCATGCACAGAGCCCTCATCCCATACTTAGCCAATTTTTGCATTGTGGGTTCTCGGGGTGGCTGGCTGAAAATTGACAATCGGAGAGTTCTGCGATATACAAATTGACAATCGGACTTGCAGACTATTTGAATTTTAAGGGCCTCATGTCCAAAAAATTTAGCATTTTCGAAATAGTTTACTTTACATACGTTTTACATACACTGGTGGACAAAAACACACAAAAAAAATAGTAAGCATTTTTTGGATCGCGGGTTCTCGGGATGGTGGGCTCTAAATTGGGCTTCTGTTGTTCTGTATCCTACAAATAGCACAGAGAGTTCCGCGATATACAAATTGACAATCGGACTTGCAAACTATTTGAATTTCAAGGGCTCATGTCCAAAATAATTAGCATTCTCGAATTACTTTTCTTTACATACGTTTTACATACGTTGGTCGACAAAAACATAGAAAAATAGTAGTAACGTATGTTACATAGGGCTCCATCCCCGCTACCTTATGTGCTTCCCAATACACATTAAATATGCTTTCAAAAGTCAGAACTGACCAAACAGGTTCGAAAACATGGGCTTTAATAACTGGAAAGCTCGAGGACATCTCCCAATAAAAAGAATAGACAGGTGAATATTATGGGACCTAGAAATTTCGTTTTGCCTGCATTTTGAATTTGAGAAAACATTTTTTTTTTTTTTGCTTGTGTTGTTTTAGTTTTCTTAAAAGCTTCAGCATAGTTCACGAACGTGTCACCCACAGAGGCCTTGACGTCATGTCCCTCTTTAATATTGTGCATATATTAGATGTCAGATTTGAGAATATGCTCGGATATGGGAATTTTAATACGTGTTGCTAGTCACTATTCAACATACATATTAAAAAAGATTGGCATTAATAAGCGAAAATATCGAGAACATCTTTCATTAAAACGAATCAACACAAAATCTACGGAAGATCATCTAGCGTTGCTTTTAAATACTTCTTTCCATTTCTCTCTATCATCAAAGAGTTGCGCTTTAGGGTGCCTTCGTTCTAATGTTCCTGGTCATGGACATGTAAGACAACTTAGAGATGCGATTGAGGGGTAGATGATAGAAGAGAGACTAGTTTTATGTGACGTGAGCTTTGAGTAAAAAAAAAACTCTGTTATACAAGAGAAACTCAAAGAGGAGGAAAAAAAAAGAACAAGTATGTTTTGGTTGGTGTTCTCCCTGTGTTCGATGCTTTTCTTGGTTGAAAAGGCTGTCTGGATATTTGTTTGTTGAACTTCTTTGTTTTCTTGCTGGGAATTGTAATGGATTTTGAGGTCACGTGAAAAATAGTTCTTCGTTTAAGTATATAGCTTCTTCCAACAACACAAATTTGGCAAGTGTATCAAATTGTACAGATCCCACAAGTATTTGTCTTCCTCGGGGGCGACGCATTTACAGTGGCTTGCAAAATGGTCTGTCATGTTCATAAATGACGCGAAATATTACTTCATTTGCAAATGTAACTAGAGGCGAGTAACAAAAACTGTATGGGTGGATAAAACGACATATTATCACTACAAAAGTTTCTATTTCAAAGTTTGATGAGATACATGTGGGCCTGGTAACCGACTTGACAGAAAGCCATGTTCTTTGTCAAAGTTTGTTTGGTTTCCTCTGGATGTAGTTGCAGACTCCACATATATGTCATCACCTCTGAACATTCCATACCTTTCTGTGGGCCGCCATACCTCCATCGCTATGAGGAAAGATATATTGTGATGCCATCTATAACATTTGATACACTGTCCAGACCTGTGTTGGTGTGTCCTGCAACATTTGATGCACTTGCCACACCTCTGTTGGCCGAAGAAGTTATGTACCTCAATAGATTTTCATTTTTCATTTGGGTTGGACGTTTCTTCCAATTTACTGTCATAAAACAAAGAAGTTCAATATACAAATCTTAAGGCAGGCTTTTCAATCAAACAGATGATCGAATACAGGGAGAATACCAGTCACTACATACTTGAATTTTTTTCCCCTTCCATAGCTGTTGTGACATAAAACGACTCTGTCCACTTTGAAATCGGCCTGAATCTCATTTCTAAGTTGTCTTGGATGTCAAGGGTCAGGAACATTGCAAGGAAAGCACCTTAAACCCCAACTTTTCGACGGCAGAGGGAAATTAATACTTGACAAAGAATGGAATGTTGAATAAGCAACCATTGCAAGTAGGCCATATCTGGAAGAGACAAGGTATTCAAAAAACTGGGATAGATGTAGTTGGCAGCACCGATTAAGTACAAAACCCAAAATTGATATTCAACTCGTTTTTTACAAATAAAGAGTTTGAACGTCAAGAAAACTGTCAAGAAGCTTCATCAATGTACATATTTTTTATTGGTCGGCGGTAGGAAAAATCGCAATCGTTGTCGCAAATAGCCTCAGCTATATTTTGTAACACATCTTATTTGAATATAGAATAATTTCGGTTTATTTTTTAATAGTATTTTCCAATTTATGGTATTTGTTTTAATTCTATTTTGTACCTTCTTCCCCTGTGTCATTAAACATGAACAACAAGCTTTTCTTTCTGCTGCCCACTACTTCAATCTAAATAAAGCCTGGTCTATTCTTTCTTTACATTTTACATTTAAGAATATTTTTTCATAAGCCATACTTATGTGGCGTTGGCCCTGTATTTAAAGAAAGAAATTGGAGGACCCGTCCTGCTTCCATTCTTCGGGTTTCGTAAATAGAATGAATTAATGAGTTACAACAAGGCAACTCAAGTGTTGACGCAATGTTCCTATTCAATATGTTGGATGTATTGCAGCTTCTTCTATTTGATAATATATGTTCATATATACTAATATCAATACTATTGGAATAAATACAAAAAACTTCCTCTTCGACAAAGCTTAGGCAATTATGTTTGGGTTTGCGGTATTAAACAATTATGTTCCCTGTTCCATCATATACATCTTGCAGCCAAAGAACTTCCGTAGTCTGCAATTTATGCTTTAACTGCTCGTAACTGACCAGGCGTTCAAAAATCTTGGCATTAATAAAGGAACGACTGAAGCTGTCTTAATTACTTAAGTCACACCAAATTTTGATTGCATTTAACTTATTTAGATATTGATGTTTATGGAGAGTCGGGGTTTTCTCATGTCATTGCAAGGAATACAAGATGAATAGATGATAAGGAGTTTATCTCGTTGAGACCACAATGCAAATTCATGTTTCTTGTTGCGCTATGTACATCTTGCAGTCAAAATTTTCATGGTTTCAACAAAATTTGCAAACCAAAGAGAATCCTGCAAATTGGGAGATCATTTTCATTTGAAACATAAACAATCCATTAATATATATTAGTATGAATACTATTAAGATAAATATGAAAACTTTCTCCATTGATAGATACTAGTATGAATACTATTGAAATAGATATCAAACCTTTCTCTTGGCCAATACTTAGCCAGTTATTTGGCCACCAGGCCCCGGGTTCGCAGTACCCAGCACTTATGTCCCCTATTTCGTCATATACATCTTGCAGCCAAATAACTTCAGTGATCTGTAGTTTATTCTTTTACTAGTGAGAACCCAACAGGGGTTCGAAAACATTGCCATTAATAAACGAAAAAAAAAAAGGTTTTTTCGACTGTCAGATACTTATCCATTTTTCCCTTTTACTTTTCCTGTCCATTATGGATTTCTGGTTTTATACTTAGTCGTATTTCTATAATGGGTGGTTGCAGGGTTCATGGGCTGACATATCTTCATCTCCATCTGTATCTTCACATGACGAATCTGACTGACCGCTATACCTTTCCATACCTAGGCAATTTTATGGTCGCGGTTACCGAATCGACGCATACAAACTAGCCTTTTCTTCTTCCCACTCGTTATCGCTTTCTAGATATATACTTAGTGCCCTTTCTATGGTATCTGGTTCCAGAGTTGGCGGGCTGACATGTCTTCATCTCCATCTATATCCTCACACGATGGATCCGACCGACCATTGTTCCTTTCCATACTTAGCCAATTTTATGGCCACCACTGCAGGGCCAACGCTTCCGAACCCAACTGCTTATCGTTCCAGTATATACATCTTGCACTCAAAACATCTGTGATCTACAATTCCACCACGGGTTCCTCATATAAATTAACTTCGTTCAAAGTATCTGTTGTTGCTTTATATCCCCAACAACAATGCTCTTAATAGTGATAAGTGGACATAGTGGTACAAAAGATACTTCTGTGATCTGCAATTTAGGCCTTAACTGGTGAGAAATCAGCAGAGGTTCGAAAGAATTTGCATTAATAATCAAACACTATATGTTCTTCTTTGAGTTGGTGCAATTGAACTCTATTGCATCTTGTTCCATCATATACATCTACCACTCAAAATTTCTGTGATCTACAATTCCACTGTGAACTCCGCCGTCCTTTTTCCTTTATTTTCTTCCCGTGTATTATGGGACTATAAAATATGGACATCATATTTTATAGAGCATGTAAGTATTCCACATTCCATACCTAGCGACATTTTGGATCGCAGGTTCTTGGGCGGGCGGGATCAAAATTGGGCCTCCATTGTTCCGTGCCCTACAAATAGCACCCAGAATTCCATGATATACAAATTGACAAGAGGACCTGCAGACTAGATGACTCAACATTGCACTTCTATTGTTCTGTGTCCTCCAAACAATGCTCCCAATTCCACGATATACAAATTGACACATGGAATGCAGGGCTGGCGGGGTGGAGATTGCCATTGTTTATGGATGTTAATCACTATGAAGTATCTAACAGTATCTAAAAAATTATTTTCAATACTAAATTAGCTCTTAGTAGTGACAACTGGAAACAGAGGTACGAAACAGTTGGGATTGCACCCTCTGCAATATACAAATTGACTACCGGATTCTGACATCATCCGCTCTTCCGTGTTACAGATTATACATTCAAATGTTCGGAGCAATACAATTTGAATGTCGGGGCCTCGCATCTTCTACAGACACCTTCTCAGCCTGTTTTGGATCCTCCTGTTGTCAGGTTTACGAAATGTGCAACTCTAGCATTGGAGAGTTGACATATCTTTATCTCCATCTATATAATCACATGACGAATCCGACCGATCGCTATTTCTTTCCATACTTAACCAATTTTATGTCCACAGTTGTCGGGTTGGCGCCAATTTCATCTCCATCTATATCCTCGCATGGCGAATTGGACCGCCTGCTGTTCCTTTTCATACTTAGTGAATTTTATGCCCGCGGTTGCCGAGTTGGCGTAGTTGAACTCTGTTCCTTTTTGTTTTGTTATATACATCTTCTACTCAAAATTTATGTGATCTATAATTCCACTGCGAACTACTCCATCCTTTTTCCCTTTTTTTCTTCCCGTGTATTATGGGACTATAAAGTATGGACATGATATCTTATAGAGCATGTACAGATTCCCCATTCCATACCTAGTGACATTTTGGATCACGAGTTCTCGGGCGGGCGGGCTCAAAATTGGGCCTCCATTGTTGCGTGTCCTACAAATAGCACTCTGAATTCTGCGATATACAAATTGACAAGCGGACCTATGGACTAGCTGACTCAACATTGCACTTCTATTGTTCTGTGTCCTCCAAACAACGCTTCCAGTTCCGCGATATAAAAATTGACACACTGAATGCAGGGCTGGCGGGGTGGAGATTGTCATTGTTTACGAATGCTAATCCCTATGAAGTATCTAACAGTATTTAAAAAATTATTTTCAATACTAAATTATCTCTTAGTAGTGACAACTGGACATAGAGGTATGAAACCGCTGGCATTGCACCCTCGGCAATATACAAATTGACTACTGGATTCCGACATCATCCGATCTTCCGTGTTACAGATTATGCATTCAAATGTTCGGAACGATACAAGTTGAATGTTGGGGACTTGCGTCTTCTGTAGACATGTTGTCAGCCTGTTTTGGATCCTCCTATTGTCAGGGTCATGAAATGTGCAACTCTTGGATACTGTTTCAGATTGGCATCAAGCTTCGTTGTACCATGGTTCACAAATGTTTCAAAGTATCTATTGTTGCCTCAGTTGGCATCTGACCCTCTACAATATACAAATTGACTACCGAGTTCACATCTTATACTCAAAATTTCTATGATCTACAATTCCACCGCGAACTCCTTTGTCCTTTTTCCCCTTTCTTCTTCCCTTGTATTATGGCTCTCTGGTTATATACTTAGCCACCTTTCTATGATCGCGGGTTGCAAAATTGGCGGGCTGGCATCTTTATCTCCATCTATATAATCACACGAGGAATCTGACCGACCGTTATTGCTTTCCATACTTAGCCAATTTTATGGTCGCGGTTGTCGGGTTGGCAATCACGAACTCTGCTTCTTCTTGTTCCGTGATGTACATCTTGCACTCAAAACTTTTGTGATCTACAATTCTACCATGAACTCCTCGAATTCACAAGCTTCACTATACCACGGTTCACAAATGTGCTTCCTAATATACATTGGTTATGCTCTTACTAGTGACTCTTACAAGTGACAGTTGCACACAGTAATACGAAAAAGTTCGCATCCAGCCCTTTGCAATATAGAAATTGACTACCGGGTTCTGACATCGTCCCCTCTTCCATGTTACAGATTATGCATTCAAATGTTCCGAACGATACAATTTGACCCTCGGACCCTCACGTGTTCTGGGTAGACCTTGTGACCCTATTTTGGATCCTCATGTTCAAGGGTTCACGAAATCTCCAATTCTTAGACATTGTTTCGGGTTGGTGCATTCGAACTCTGCTACTTCTTGTTCCGTGATATACATATTGCACTCAAAATTTCCGTGATTTACAATTCCATCGTGAACTCGTTGGTCCTTTTTCCCTTTTCTTCTTCCCTTGTATTATCGCTTTGTGGTTATATACTTAGCCGCCTTTCTATGATCACGGGTTCCAGCGTTGGTGGGTTGACATATCTTTATCTCCATCTATATAATCACACGACGAATCTGACCGACCGTTGTTGCTTTCCATACTTGGCCAATTTTATGGCCATGGTTGGCGAGTTTGCGGTTTCAAACTCTACTTCTTGTTGCGTCGTGTACATCTTGCACTCAAAACTTTTGTGATCTACAATTCTAGCGTGGGCTTGTCGAACTCACAAGCTTCACTCTACCACAGCTCACAAATGTTTCAAAGTATCTCTCGCTTCCTTCCATGCCCACTAACTTCCTGTCCTTCCTGATATACATTAGTTATGCTCTTACTAGTCATATACAAATTTCCCTCTAGGTTGTCCTACCATACCCTCTTCGTTGTTACGCATATTTCACTCAAAAATCTCCGAGACATACAATTTGACCCTCGCACCCTCAACTTCTGTTATCACCGTAACAATTTTTAGACAAGATCCAAGTCTCGGGAATTTAGCAAAGCTACACCATCGCGAAAAAGCTTGATAGTTTGGAGAATTGATAATTTAGAGGACCGAGACATGTCTAGTGGCGTATGGACAAATGTAGCGGAGGCACAAAAAGTATAACTCGACAGACCATCGATTACAAAACGACCCATATCAATGGCTGGAGCTCGTATCGGGTGGTAAACTTGCACGAGACTTAACCATACAGAGGCGGACCGGGGAAACCATTGTGGTTTTTAAGATGGATGTGCGTCGCCTCCAGAGATACGTCATGTAGTGTCCCCAAAGCCGAGCCCCGTTACAGATCATGTTATATGCAAAGAATTGTAAATATGTTCTATAGGCTGGTGAGCCAAGTTTTGAATAAGCTGTAGGCTTATGAGTTTTGTTAGGCCAGGGAGCCTAAGTGCTGAAGGCCAGGAGCCGGTGGATGTACTTGTATGTATGCAGGTCAATTAATAAAATATAAATACTGCCAGTGCAGACCGACCACGATTAATGAGTGATGGGGGACTGAGCATCCACAGAAGGGGCAAGGAACTAGGGGCTGGAAGGTGGGAAAAGGGATGAGTAAGGAGCCTAGGGGCTAAGCCTAGGGGGCTTAGGCCTGGAATAATATTTTATTATTGTTCCTAAGAATCTATGTGCACATTATTTTATCCT
>ML791405.1:477508-488676 GCA_009831015.1 Picea engelmannii
ATCTGAATTATGTTTTAACACATTTGAACATGACTGCTCTGTTTATGTAACATGTTTTCCGCTGTGTAAATGAATTTATGACAATGCTATGGAATGATTAATTATAGCAGTACCCATATATCTTACTCTGAGTTGTTAAGTGTCTTTAATTTTGGTTAAATGCATTTGTTCCTTTTACATTCATGTAATGAATGATGATTGAGAGGTTGGGTAAACCTGGGTAGTGAAGGGTACACTACACGTCGGGGCAAAAGGCGGGTTGCCTGAAACCGCTTTTGTCAAAGCCCCGATGTTACATGTTCCTATGCATCACATCAAACACTCATGGGGTACCGGTGGAGGCTGGTCGAAATCACCCCATATCACTCGTTCGGTACTTCACAACCATACAATGTCAGGTGAACACTGCCATATAACGAACTCGAAAGATAATCATTTGAAATGGATTTTCCAAGCATGGTAAATCAACGTACCGGTCAGTGAGTCTGTCAGCGATTCATGATTGGAACTCTATAATTACTCAAGTATGAAGGCATCATTTTATCCATAAGCGAAGTAATCTCCAATTCGATCAACTCTCTGATTTCTGTAAGAACGTTTCAGTGTCTATGCAATTGGGATACATGGACCAAGCTATACCTGGTGAAACCGGTCATTTGGGCAATGTGGCAGATTTACTTACAAGCAGGAAGGAAAGGGAAATTACGCGTATATTGGCAACTAAATTCCACACATAACCTGCTACAGACTCAGGATTGGAAGTCAAGATAAATCCCATCATGAAGGATCTAATTATCAACAGACGAGTTGTAAAGAAGAAATAGACCAAGCGACAGAAGAAAGAGATCATAGCCGAAATGGCTGAAAGTGTTGGAGAGAATCAACCGGTCTGGTTGGATATTCTAAAAGAGGAGATCGCTAAGCTAAAATGAACTCTCAAGTGGAGAGAAGTATCTCCCATCAAGTTTTGGACAGTTGGCACCAGATATGATGAACCTGCTCCTAACAGTTCCTCTAAAATAGGGTAACGGTTATTATAAATAATTTCTTGTTTGTAACTGATCTCTAATCTTAGAACGATGAGAAGTCTGAACGTTTTGTATTCCACGAAGAAACCTTCTATATATATATATATATATATATATATATATATATATATATATATATATATATATATATATATATATATATCATTTAGGGGATATAGAAAGCATGGAGAAAGGAGGAGCATGCCCTCTGTGTAGGAAGACCTTTGTAAATTTTGGAGCCAAAATGAATATATAAATGCAAAGGTGGATTTTGGACTATTTATGAAAAGATTCTAACTGGTGGTGTTATGAGTCTTGTTTCCCTTTATAGTATGTGATTCTTGTTATCCTATATTTCATTTTCCATTTTCGTCTGTTTAGATTGGAGAACTAGAGGCCCAGAATTCATCATTTGATGCTCTTGGCTTAGCAATTTAGACTATGTTTATCTCTTCTTAACTGATTTAGAATTCATTACGATAATGCTCTGATATAGTTATATGTTTCTTTTTCTTCTTATGCCATTCTAATTTTCAAATATAAACTCAGACTCACTGCCTCATTTAGCCTGTTCCTCTGAATATTTGTCATGTTCCAACAATGCATCGTTCATTCTGGACTCCATGGCCCAAACGTCATTTTTATTTCTCCAGTTATTTTATTCAAAACCCCCCAAAACAAACCGAATCTAGCCACCAATTCCCATATATATACCCAATGACACGAGAGAGCCCTCTCTGAGTTGAGAAAGCTAGTGCCTCAGCTCTAAAGCTGGTTGAAACAATTACCCCTATCATTTGTCTATTCAATTGGACAAAATTTACAGGGTGCTAACACCTTCAATGGTTGTACCTTGCAACCCTATTTTGTAGCTGTTTTTTTCCCGTGCCCGCGACCTCCGTACTTTCTTACTATGAAATTAGAAACCTTTCATGCTAACAGCTGACCATGTAGGAACCGTCAACATTGTCATTAATGGGTGCGCATTAAACCAAGATGTGCAGAGAGTTATTTTGTCCCTTTCGATTTTTCATCTCGAACACGCGTCGTCGTGTTGGGCCGCTCAAGAAATCTACAATGCTTACTCACTCATTGCAATATCCTCCATGTTCGAATTTCTATGTATGCAATTACTAGCGTTTAATGTTAACAACGCATCATGCAACAATCGTCCAAATTGCCATTAATCAACGAAAGTCTCGAAGACATCTCCCATTCACACACTTTGGACCAAAATTTGCACAGGGTTATATTATCCCTTCCAACTTTTCATTTCATTCATCGTCTGGAGAAAACAAACGTTCTTGTAGACTTATGGCAGCATGTCGACAAATTTTTTATGGAGATACAGTAAATATGTTCTCACACAAGGACCAGAACTTCTAGTGGTCCAGGGCATACTTTTACTATTCATCCCATTCTGCCCAGAACAAAGTGATTTGGACCTCTGGAATCGCTTGTGCAGGCTGCGTCCCTGAGGTTTTTGATTGTAAGGAGGTGTCTCTTGGTGCGCCGAAAAATATATTCCAGGCCAAAGAATTATTCCACTGTGTGACCATTCTCCTGTTTCTTTGTCACCTCGGGTCTTCCGTGAGATGTTAAAATTGTCGGAGCCAACATTGACGTTCAGAGGACAAGACTGCAAGAAGCTTCTAGAAAAACATGATAACGGTTTGGACATATTAACCGACATCCTCGAAGACCTGACAACAGTTCCTGAAGATATCACAAGGTTGCAGGTAAGTTCCTTTAGAAATCCATTCCAGGAAATTGCTTGGTTGTTTACAAGAATAACGGGACAGGCATCCACGACAAGCACTTCCCATATAATTATTTATATTTTGTATTTCACAGTCAAGGAACAATACATTTTCGATTGGGGGAAGCTAATTTCCATTGAGATCTGTTCCCAGTTATCACGATTCAAAGAATCGAATAAATTTTATATGTCATCCTACTTGATTTTCGCAATTGTGCATTGTTGCCCGTTTCCAAAACTTTCTCTTTCCAATAAAATAAATTGTGGATTCGACCCAGTAACATTCTGGTATGAGGCCCTGTGGAGGCAGAGGGCCTCCCATTGTTTTTATGAAGTTTTTAATGGATTTGTCTCATTTTTCAAGGATTTGTTGTTAGGCAAGGATGCTCCGTGGATGTCTGTCCAGAAAACCAAGTTTTTGAACAGGAAGGGAACACTTGAGCAAGAGGAAAATCACAGTGTCCTCATGGTCTTTGGCTCTAAGGAAAATCCTGCCTTCCTTCCATGCCACATCACAGACAAGATGTTTGTTGCATAAATAGCAAGGCAATACAACCACTGGTTGCATTTTTTCCATGACAAGAAAAAAAAACAGTTCATTCCTCTGCCCTGGAAAGTCGGAGACTTCGTGTGTAGAAACATCAACAAGATTGACGAGTTTGCCTTCCATTTCAAGAAATTGAACCTAACGTGCACTGAAAGGCTAAAAGGGTTCGACCCTAATGGCATTTTTCGAGAACATTTACTGGCTGTTGGATTTAAGACCTCTTTTATCCATAGACACCTGACCCAAGATAGGGACAGTGTCGACAACAATCCTACTTCTACCGATTGTGACATAGAGACATTGCAAACCACGACTGAATTGTACAAACAACATGGAAAAGTATTCGGTGAGAAGAGTACCCAGTCCCCCACCAGCACTCCCAAGAGCATGACATCACAAAGCATCGCTTCGACGGTCCACCCCAGTAAGAAAGAAACCCATAAATCTTCAAACAGAGGAGGAGATAAGAACCCTCCTCACATAAATATTGATAGTTCTCACAAAATTCCACTGACAAAGAAGAGAAAAAACAATGCAGGGCAGGCAGAGGAACCCGAAATTGAAAGTGGAAAAATGAAACTGAGCACATGCAGAAAATTGGGTCATCCGTGGTGGAAACATCTGAGACCAAATTTTTTGACGTAGATGAATCCTTCGTAATCCAGAGCGCTATTTTTGACAGCCAATCTAAAAGTATGGCCATTGAAAAGAGAGATGTAACAAACAAGAAAGGCAAATCTCGCACAGAGATTAACTTTAGGGAAATGCGGCCATCCCAAATTTCCTCATTTCACCAGGTAACCGGTGAAATGATTCGTTATTCCATTGGAGGAATTGAGACGGAAAATGCCAATCTGAAAGACCACTTCAACGAATTTGAGCAGGCTTTCATTGCAACCCTAGAATTTTCCAATCATTTGGCAAAAATCATGCCTACTACCACTGCAACCAATATGAAAGTATCCTCTACCCTCCTTGCATGCTCTAGATCCCTTGTAGAGAATAATATCAACAAAATAATGTAGCTAGTTACTGAAGCCTGGGAAACATCACAAAATTTAGTTTCTTTCGGAAAGAAGGCCAATGATTTCTTGCACTATTTGGAGGCGAATTTAAAAAATGAACAACATTTTTGTGATCAGGTGCTGGCCCATTTTGCCAACTATGTCGTCAACACATCGGAACCGAAAAGAAGACAAGATAAACTCCCCTCCCCAAAGTGGACCAAAAAATTAAAAGCATGCTGGCAAAAGAAAGTTAACAACCTGGAGCTCATTGTCAAATCATGTAAACAAGTCATATCAGAAAAGGAAGATTTATTCACAAGCCTTCTCCAGATGGACTTAGCCAGAACTACCAATGAGGTTCAAGATCCAAACTTAATTCTCAAATCCTTGTCAATCACCAAAGAAGCCTTCCAGGAACAATTTGATATTTTAAAAGGGTTGTCTTTCGAAAAATTTTACGGCATACTTGAACATCATCTAGATGAGCATGAGCGCTTGGTACTGGACTATGCGGCACACAATGAAGAAATTGAACAGAGTCTGCATAGTATTTCAATGGATCTAAGGAAATTAGAAAACGACCTTTACGACATAGAAATCCGGGATGAAATCAACACGACCCCCATGAAAAGCTACATCGAAGAATGGTTCCAATAGAGAATGGACAGCCTCGTCCAGGAAGGGCTACAACCGGTCAACAGGACTCCACTGACCATCGACGACAGCAAGAAAAATGCATCGACTTCATAGTAAGTCTATACTGGCATCTTGTTTTCTTTATCAATTCAGTTTAAGTCTATGTTGTCATCTTGTTTTCTTTATCAATCCACTTATGACCTCTTTAAATAGAAAATTGTAACAAAAGACTCATAACTTCCAATTTCTTCTTTTCAGGTCTTCCTCTCTACCGTCGCGCACTTCTTCTTTCGACGTTCCTAATTCTTGCACTTATTTCTTTTTATGGTCCACGGGAGCCCCAATCCTAGTCTATATGACAAACGCATTTAAATTTCCAGAAACATGTAACAAACATTATTATTTTTTGATAAATTCCAAAGAAAACTGATTCGACAATGCCTTTATTGTATACTAAATTTTGGGTTTCCAGGAACCTTTCTTGTTTGTTCCAAAGAAAACTAATTTGGATCTGCTACATTTCTTGTTTCCTATTGTATGCTAATTTTTTTTTTCTTGAACGACGTTGTTACTATTCTATTGTATGCTAACTTTTTGGGTGTCCAGGAACCTATACTTTGATATATTTCGATTTCTCTTGTGTCAAGAACCCTTTGCTTTAAAGAAAACTAGTTCGGGAATGCTAATTTCTCTGTGTTTTCCTCCACGAAACTATGTAACAGACGTTATTACTATTCTATTGTATGTTTTTAAATGTTGATATAATTTCCAGAGATATGTAACAGGCATTATTTATTTTATAATAAGTTTCTATAGTTCGCAAGTCCGCTTGTCAATTTGTATATCGTGGAACTCTCGATGCTATTTGTAGGGCACAGAACAACAAAGGCCCATTTTTTACTCCGCCAGCCCGAGAACCCGTGATCCAAAAACTGCCTAAGTATGGAATGAGGGCTCTGTGCATGCTCTATAAAACATGTGCAAAGAAAACTAATTCGGCAATGCTATATTTTTTTTGTCCAAGAAAAGCCTTAGTTTTAAAGCAAACTAATTCAGGAATGCTAATTTTTTTGTGTTTTTCTCCACGAACCTATGTAACAAATGTTATTACTATTCTATTATATGCTTTTAAATGTTCATGTAATTTACAGAGATATGTAACATACATTATTAATTTTTGGTAAATTTCTATAGTCCGCAACTCCGTGTGTCATTTTGTATATCGCAGAACTGTCGGTCCTATTTATAGGGAACGGAACATCAGAGGCCCAATTTTGAGCCCGCCAGCCTGAGAACCCGCGATCCAAAAACTGGCTAAGTATGCAATGAGGGCTCTGTGCATGCTCTATAAAATCTCATCCCCATACTTTATAAAAGTACAAATTTCGTATGTATAAAACTAAATATCTACTTTATAAAAATACATATTTCGTATGTATAATTTATTAATTTCTGATAAATTTCTATAGTCTGCAACTCTGCTTCTCAATTTGTGTATCGCGGAACTGTCGGTGCTATTTGTAGGGCACAGAACATCAGAGGTCCAATTTTGAGCTCGTCAACCTGACAACCCGCGATACATTATACAAGTACATATTTCGTATGTATAAAACTAAATATCTACTTTATAAAATTATATTTTTGGTATGTATAATTTATGATGTCCAGGAACCTATAATTTCACAAATTTCAATTTCTTTTGTGTCTAGGAGCCCTTGTTTTAAAGATAACTAATTCGGTAATGCTAATTTTTTTGTGTCCAACAAACTTTGAAATGTTGATAATTTTTTATATTTTTCAGGAAGAACTAATTCGAGAATACTATGTTCTGCATGCAAACCACATGTATTTCAACTTTCTAGCCATGTTTCTGTACTAGCTCACATTTACTCCCATCCCAACCTGGCAGGGACTATGTTGTCATGCAACACTTGTTTTGAATAGAAATTATAACATTATATCTTTCCATGGGCATCTTGTATTTGTATGGTCTTTGTTAGAATCTATATGTCACAAGCACCCCCTCACTTATTTTGGATAAGAGTTAAATCATTTAATATGGTGACATATGTCACACTCAATTTAATATCAATTCATATATATATATATATATATAATCCGAGTGGGCCTAATGGTTAAGAACATGTGTTTCCTCTTAAGAGGTCAGATGTTCAAATCCAAAGGAGGTAGGGTATGTATACCCCTTCGTAAACTTTACCAATCAAATCATTGGGTGGAGGGAAATCCCTTGTCCCACAAATAAGGAGATCTCATACACCAATTTGATGTGACTTGATTGTGACCTTAAAAATAAAATATTATTATTATTATAATATTCTTAATGTAAATACTACATTTAATTTAAATTTCTTAAAAATAAAAATATATCATATATATGATATTTTTTTTTAAGAAATCTAAATTAAATATAGTATTTACGTTAAGAATATAAAATATTATTCATTATAAAGAGATCATCATCATTTGTAGTATTTACATTAAGAATATAAACAATTATTTATTATAAAGAGATCATCATCATTTTTTAATGCATTTATAATAAATTTTATGCTTGTTGTAGGTTGTAGGTTTTCCATGCATTTATAATTAATTTTATGCTCGTTGTACGTTTGTTTGAATTTTTAAATATGTTAGAGTTAGTTTGAATTCTTAAATATGTTAGAGTTGACATATGAATTGCCCACTAGCTTATTAGTCAAGATTACAACCCACAATAAATAGTTTTATGCACATTATCTAGGTTCAATGAATATAAATTTTTAATTCAATGTTTAAAAAAAAAGTGTTAACTAATGATGCTTGGTTAATGTACTATTCTAGTAATAACTCAAACCTATTGAAATCTCTTTACACTTTTATAAACAATTGATAGTATTAGGTTTGAGTGTATTGATATTATCTATGGTTGTAAAGGTCATGTTTATTATAAATAAATTATATGTGGCTTATTGTAAAGTATTATTAATTGTTTTTTTTTTTTTTTTTTTAATTTTAAAACTATTCTATTAAAAATACAGTTTGATATAAGTAAAAAACTAGAAGTGAACGATGGGATGTTCATCTTGGGAAGTTTGACAAAAACAATCTGGAAACTGAGGCTTGCCCTATCTGAAAAAAGAAAAAAGAAAAAAATATTTGACAATCTTGCCCGTTCTTTGAAGGGAAACCATGTTTACAAAAAAACTTAAATTGTTTGGAAATGTAATAACTGTCATGGAAATTGAGACTAAACAAAACTGTGAAACCTGTAAATAAACACGAGCTTGAGAATTAAACATTCTTGTCGAGAGCATTAAGAGAGTCGTCCGGAGGGATTTCTTCCACAATGGAGCAGTCGTCGAAGTCACCGTCACTCGAAGAACTGGAGTTGTATCAGCTTGGTTCTTTGACTGGAAGGCCTACGCTTTTGATGAAGGGAGTCGTCTGCGAGCTCTGCTTGCCAGGGTGAGCCTCTGCCACTAGCTTACCTTTATTTTCTAGAGGAGTTGAGTTGTTGGGGTGGGCCTCTGAAGGAGGGGGGATGGCACTGGGGTGGTGAGGCAAGAGAGGCGAGTTGGGAGGGCTCGAGACGAACACAACCGAGAGACTAAGGAGGGAACGAGAAAGGAGGTTTTTCATGACCCAATAATTGTTGCGATGACTAGGGGTGCGTTGAGTGGCTGTGAGAGAGCTCGTTAGTTCTTCCTCCTAGTCATATGAGAACAACTGTCGAAGAGAGTTTGGCACTATACAGTCGTATCCTTCCTGGTTAGCCATGACGAGTGGAGGATGTACTGAGGACACACAACCCCCACGACCTCCTCTTCCTATGTTGGGGGTGGCACGTTTCGGGGGGGCATTTACGAGAGTTGGAGCTGCAGTGCACAGGAAGGAGGGTGAGCCACAACCACCTGCAAATAATAGAGTCATTATAGACTGTGAGGGTGTGCCAGAGGCGATCGAGGGAGGTGGAATGACAATTCCTGGAATGCCCTCATCTTGGGTGTTCAATACCCTCATCTTTTGCATGCGCGCGAACTGAGTCGACATACTGTAGCCTTGCGGGAGCCGACCTGGAGTAGGTGGTGGAGTTAAGTCTCAACGCCTTGAGGTGAGCAGTGAATTAATGCACATGAGGGGAGGGAGAGGTGGAGCGCACTTGTCCATTGATACACATGTTGGAGAGGTTCGTGTTGATATCCAGGTGGAGCATGGGGACACTCACATCCGAGGAAAGAATTATTAATTGTTATAAACTACTATACTATTTTATACTTTATGAGTATGGGTTTTCAGGTCTAAGGTATGAAATAATTTATGGGTTTTTAGGTTTAAGGTGTTGAATACCACTTGTTTGGAATGTATGCACATGTTCTAGGCTACCTATTCGATGTGTAAGTATGCACCCTGGGTTACCTGTCTAACACATATGTACGCGCTCTGGACCACCTATATAGCGTGTATGTACTCACCCTAGACTACATGTTTGGTGTGTATGTACGTGCCCTGGTTTATCTACTTGACGCCTATGATACTTCTTATGGCTCAGTACAACCTGTACCTACAAAAGATCTATTGCCCATATCTGTCCTTGTTATCTTATATGTCTGGTGTTTCCCACTTTCTTCTCTTCTCCTTTGGACTGAGTTAATCTCTAGATGAAAGTCCTTCTTCGCCCTTGTTGAGATCCTCTTGAGTCACAGTCCTTCTTCACCCTTGTTGAGATCCCCTTGAGTCACAGTCCTTCATGTCTCAAGCACTCAATGAGCAAAGGTCCTTCTTTGATCTCTCTATGAGTCACTAAATCCAATATATGTATTGTTGTTGTGTCTTTCCCCTTCACCTAGCCTTGATTTTATAATCTTGATTTTTGACTGAATCAAACATAACCCTAATCTCCAAAGTGATTAACGGTTGAGATTAAATCTCACCTCACTTGAAATCAATGGCTAAGATTCATTTAATTCACTAATGCTAATAACCTTAGCATTTCATTAAATTAAACTCACTTTAATTATAAAAAACACTTTACTTTAATCATTCCTTTAATTAAAGTAAATTACTAAGGTTGAATGCTTTGGACGACTTCCACACATCTAGACACTTAAACTTGTGTAGAAGTACTTGTTCGATGCTACAAACATCGAAACCAATAGGGTTTTGAAGCCCTAAACCTTATCCTAATTCTAGCCATTAAAAACCTGGTAGAAGGAGGGAAAAGGGTTCACTTTTTCTTTAGTCACATGTCATTCCATAGTATGAGTAGGAGTGTGGACAAGATGCTAACAAAGAAGATAGACAAAATGTAAAAGGATATAGAAGACCATTTGTCTCACATCTTTGCAATGAGCTTGTATTGCTTTATATTATGTATTGTAATTTCCATTATAACAAAGATGAAGGGAACAATCTTTCATTCCTTGTTGGTTTACTCATTTGTATTTTCAATATAAAAATTTTGTTCCAACATGTGTGGCTTTGCTAGTATAGTTTTGTTTTTTGTTATAGTAGTTAAAAAATCTAGTTGATGTATTTTGTTTATGTTAAAATATTAAAAATACAAAAACATAGTCGCACAGATAAGCATAGGTTCACTATACTAATTTTAAGTGTAGATTTATTTTGGTAAGTCAACCATTGAAATATCTAAAGTGATTTACTACATCAACTAGAGATAAGATAACCATTAATATTTTTGGCATGTACAACTTTTTCCAAAGATAGATCATAATTAGATGTGCCACATAAAATTCAACTTATTCATTTATATACAAAGAAATTTCAAATATTAGAGTTAAAGAAAAATCATGATAAAAAATGAATAAAACACTATTACATCACTAATATCATATTTTAAATAAAAATCTTGATAAAAAATAATAAGACATTATTACATCACTAAAATCATATTTGAAATAAGGTTTGAAGGTACAACTTTTTCCCAAATACTCCACAATTTTCCATCCAATATGTTAGAGAATTTTTTTTGATTAAGCAAATAAACATCTCATGCCACAAAAGAATTTGAGTACAAGACACAAGTAGAAAATTATTGAGAGACAAAGAAAACTCTAGCACGTGTATGACATAAGAGACAACCCCTCCATTGGGTCCTATGAGTCCATGGGGATTAATTGATCTATACAAGTCAATGTAAAGGGTTATTAAGGATATGAGATCAAACATTATAT
>ML791405.1:491948-522612 GCA_009831015.1 Picea engelmannii
GTGAGGTTTATGTGTGATTGTGATGGGTTCTTAGTGCATGTTCCTTGAAAATTTAGGAAAAGATAGTGGGACCACCCTTTGATGTCCACCTCTTTGTCAACATCATCGTTGCCACATTCACCAATTCCACCAGCATACACTACAACCCCTTACTAATTCATTGTTCGATCTGCCAAAAGTCAAGGACATAAATTAGCTTCCATAATTTCATTATGAGATCTATTTATGGATGGATTTTTGTAAACCTTTTGCTTAACTTTTGATACATTGTATATATGATACAATAGATGAAGTAAAATCTTCATGTTCCCTCCCTTTATACTGATACATTATACAATTTTATATACAATTTTATTTACAATGTGATAGTTTAGACATAAATCGATTTAGAAATCAAATTAGAAAGACATATTAAATTAATCCCTGAAAACTAAATCATATTATCATTGAAAAAAATAAATGATATTAAATACTTGTCAGATTAATAATATTTTTGATTAACTTTTTACAACACAAAATACATCATAACAAAATATTTTATACAAGTTTGTATTTACAATACAAACATACATCATAACAAAATATTTATAAAGTCTCCGAGGTGTAGGACAGTCAGTGACGGAGTGTGTTGTTAAGCCACTCCATGATGTTAAAGTCACCGGTTCGAAACCTGCGGGGACAAAAAATCCAACCATGTTAAGGGTTGGTGTGGCTCAGGCCGGGTGCGATCCCCGGGTGATTTTGACGGCTTAGATGCCCCTGAGTCGTGGTTTCTCAAGCCACAGGTTAATCGCGTAGCCAACAGATCTCGCACAAATTAACAAACAAAAAAAACAAAATATTTATAAAAACTTGTAATTAATTTTAACAAAATATTTATAAAAAATGGTAATTAATTTACTAAATATTTGAAGAATAAGAATATCATATCTTTTGCTTAAACTGTTTTTTTTTTTTTTAAATGTGAAACTATAAACATGGTTTATATACAATAACATACTAATGCAGCATGGTCCATACAAACTTCATAAATAACTTTTCCTTTTTTAACATAATCTTCATAGTTTATATATGAAATGTTTGTTGTAATATTTTTATATGATTTTTTATTAAAAATATACATAGTTTATATATATGAATTGTTTGTTATCATATTTTTAAATGGCTTTTTATTAAAAATATATATGTCATGAGCAACCTAACTTGTTTTGAATAGAAATCATCAACATTATTTATGATAACAAACTAATGCGAGATAGTCCATATAATTTTTCATTAGCAATTTGTTTTTTCCACATAATCTCCATAATCTATATAAAGTGTTTGGTATCATTTTCTTGGATGGACTTTATTAGAATCTATGTCATAAATACCTAGTAACCTATTTTGAATAGAAATTATTTTTATGACATATAATGCATTATAATAAAATGATCTTTATTTATTTATTTATTTATATATATATATATATAAAATAAAATATATACCCTCTTCTAACTTATTTTGAATAAAAATTATAAACATTGTTTAGGTGAGAGAACATATCAATGCAACACAATACACGTAAGTTTCCATGGGCAACCTGTATTTGTATGGTCTTTGTTAGAATCTATATGTCATAAGCACCCTCTCACTTATTTTGAATAAGAGTTAAATAGTTTAACATCATGACATATGCCACACTCAACTTAATATCAATTGACTTTTTTTTCAATAATTAAATTATATTGTGGATGTTTTTTAAGAAATCAACAACATATCAATCAATAGAACACAATACACGTAAGTTTCCATGGGCAACCTTTATTTGTATGGTCTTTGTTAGAATCTATATGTCATAAGCACCCTTTCACTTATTTTGGATAAGAGTTAAATAGTTTAACATGATGACATATGGCACACTCAACTTAATATCAATTGACTTTTTTAAAATAATTAAATTATATTGTGGATGTTTTTTTAAGAAATCTAACTAAATGCAGTATATATATTTAGAATATAAACTATGAAAGAGTTATTCATTATAAAGAGGAGATCGTCATTTTTGTGATGCATTTATAATAATCACTTCTATGTTGGATATAGGTTTGTTTGAATTCTTAAATAAGTTAGAGTTTACATATATGTTTGTTTGAATTCTTAAATAAGTTAGAGTTTACATATGGATTGTCTATTATATTTTATTAGTTTGAGAATCCACAATACATTGTCTATTTTTTATTTATTTTTAATTAAAAAGAGATGGTATTACTTTATGTCATTAAAAAAACGACACTTGTCGAAGAGTGTATTAAGACTTACCACTTGTTCTGCTACATGTGTGGAAATCAGAATAGGAAGTTGGTACTGTGCATAGACTAGAAAGTGACATATGTCTAAACCGTAATAGTTTGTCACTTGTTCTATCATATGTATGGAAACCAGAACATGGGGTTGGCATTGTTCATTGACCAGCTAGTGCACCAGAGTTTCATGGCAGCAAAAAACATAACAGCTAAGACCAGGAAATTAACTGTAAAAAAGATAGACATGAGGCGAACCTGGGCTCTCTTCCTGGCGAACTGTGAAGGAATATGGTTGGCATCATGTCGGGCAGCGGCTCTTTGTTGGATCGCTTGATAAGGAATCAAACAGGAGATCCATGTGCTTGTTGAGGATGCTCTGGTTGTGCAACTGCTCGTCCAGGTCCCTCCTCATCTCGAAAATTAGGGCCAAGTATTCCTTCGTGAGCTTGCATGATCTGGGTGGGTCGTGGTTGTCCAGAGTCGGTTGCATTGACGTATTTATATGTAAATCCTTGCTAGTTGGGTTGTGTATTTCCTCCTCATTCCAGAATTCGCCCCATTTGATCTCTGGGTTTGTCACGTTGGGGTCGGTGGAGTTCTTGCAGCAATTCGGCAGCAAAGGAGGAAGTTCCTCCTTTACCAGACAACCTGTCATGACCATATTCGAGAATTCAAGGAGATTTCAATACTTTCTTGTGTCATATGTTCACCACGAGTATCCTGCAAGTTATGAGGAATCTCCTCCCAGTGAGGAGGAAACTCCTCCTCCGCTATGCATCCTCCATAATTGGGCGCTAGAATAGGCAAGTGAAGCTCTTTCTAGGAATCCATGCCCCAGTTTTGATCTGAGTAGGGAGATTGGGATGGGATGCTTCCTGGAAAGGGAGAGAGGACAACAGGTCCAGTGCATTGGTGCCTGCCTACTTGATTGTAGTAGTCCAGCCTATGCTTGGGCTTGCCTCTCTCACGAGGCATGGTGAAACTAAGTCCGAGGGGGAGAATTCAGAGTGGAGAGGCTAGAAATACTTGGGAGGGATAGAAGGAAAATTACTGAGGCATGGGAAATCCAAAGCTTGACAGCCAGGGGAGAATGAAAGACTGAGGACAGAAATCAGAGATAAGGGCAGCAACGGGGAAATCCCCATGAGATGATGAGTGAGGTGATTGCTATGGAGGCCATGAATTCCAAAGTGTTGTGGGCAGGAGGCATCGTACCAGTACCAATAAACAAAAATTGAAGCACCATTAGAGCTGTTGAACTGTCCTGACGCTCTAGGCTCTGGTCAGAGTAAATGCTAGGCATTTCAAGTGAACTGAGGAGGGTGTTGGCGACGAGGGGATTTAACTGCCCTTGCTGCCAACGTGCCATGTGACATGCAGTCACCGGGTGTCACCCCATCCGAGGGAATACATTGTCTATCTTCAATAAATTTAAATTTTTAATTTAATGTTTAGAAAAATAAGTGTTAATCAATGACTCTTCTTCTTAATGTTCTCTTCTTGTAGTAAGTCAATTATATTTACATCTCTTTGCACTTTTATAAACAATTGTTAGTATTATGTTTAGGTGTATTGATATTATTTATGGTTTTAAAGGTCATGTCTATTATAAATAGATGAAATGTAGCTTATTGTAAGGCATTATTAATATATAAGTAAACCTTCCAACTAATTATTGGTTGGGTGGCGAACACATGGTGTTCATTGCTTGCATATGCTCCAAAGACGGTGATTCTAACTAAGGGGTGGTATTGTTTCATTTTCAAAACTTCAGAAGACTCCATGAAAGTCTTATAGGACACCTGGGTATTAAATGGAGGTAGTCTCATGTTGAAAAGATGGAGGGTTGGTTTCAATACTGCATCAGAGTATTTCTAGCATAGACACATTTGGGTGCTCTTACCTATCTTGTCGATTCAGTTCTGGAACGAGGGCACTCTTGCCACCATAAGGAATGAACTGGGGTGTTTTTTATTTGTTGAAGATTTTGTTCTCAAAGGAGTTGATAGGAGAATGGGGAAAATATTGGTTGAAATAGATGTTCACAATGGGTTATTGGAAGCACTTGATATTGAGTAGAGCAGAAATATTTACGGTAAAAAACGCGACTATTTGGGCCTTCCGTTCCGCTGTACTTTCTGCAAAAGGACTAGACACTTGCATAAATACTATCAAGGGATATTCTCAGATGAATATTCTGAGTCGTCAATGCTCAAGAAGGTAGCTTACAATGATTCTCCGATTGAGGATCCTTCTTGGAGTGGGGAAGGCACTTCATTAGAGGAGGAAGTAATGAATACTGTTGTGATTGATTATGATCTAGGTAAGATAAAACACCTTTGCCCCTCCTTTTTCTCCACTATGTCTGCCTCTAAGATCGTTCGTTTAAATATTTAGATGGCTTCTCCCAAAGTGGATGTTATTGATATTATGGTAGTTGTGGGAGGTATTAACCTCTATGTCTAACCTTTGACGAGACTAGAATATTCCGGAAAGCAAGAGAAACCCTAAAACATTGGATAATAACCCTAGAAGACAAGTCGGCTCAAGAGAATAATTAATATTGAGTTATTATCCTCCAAGAAGAGAAGTTGGCCTATTCAGGTGAGTTGGAGCAGTATAAATAGAGGGCACTAGAGCTCATTTGGACTCACTCGCTCTCACAACTACATAAGGACAAGAGGTGCGCATGATTGGAGGAGAGCTACAACAGTTGTAGTGGTGACTTGGTCTTTCGTTATGGTTGTACTTTATGCTTGGTTATGGTTTGGAATTTCTTCCTAGTATACTATCTTTGGAGAGAGGTACGCTACCTTGGTTGGCTATTGGTTCTAGGGTTTGCTTCTAGAGGTAATTATTCTCTCTGTCAAGGTTAAGGTGCTTGAGGGTGGCCTTTGTGCCTATGTATGGGTGACAATATTGATATATTGTCTACAGTGAAATGAGCACACCTATTATTCTAACAGGTTATGGTCCCACACTATCTTCGGACAGTCTAACCATTGGAATGTAGATTGGGAGGATTTTCTCAGTTACAGTTGCAGTTGCAGTCAAAGTTTTTGCTGCAGCAACGAAACCCTAACCCTCATGTTAAGGCATCTTAAGTGAAGTGCTTGACCTAATTAATAGATAACCTAGTATGCCCTAACCTAGTGCACCTCCTGGTACTCTCAGCAAGCCAAAATGTCAAGTTTGAAATTTTGGTCAAAGTCAACATTTGACCAAGTCAAAATCTAAGGTTGACCAGTCAAAAAGTCAAAATGAAAGGAAATTATGAAGGAAGAAGACCTAGCATGAAGAAAGTATATGTTGTGCTCAAGAGAAATATATTGAAAGAAACAATATGAGGTTTACCAATCCCATAGCAGCTAAACCTCTGGTCTAGCAAAGTCATTATAAGGTTTACTGTCACAGTTGGGTAACAAAGGTATGCACCTATACATGTTATTTTAATATGTATCATTAGCATGAGTGTGTTTGCAGGAAATGTACAATGAATATTTTCCAAAGCATTGATCTTGGATTCAATGCATTCAAAAGGTCAACACACTCTCTAGAGCATATTGTTTTAAGTTTAAAACACAAGTCATAAAGGATACTTGTCTCAGAAGAAAAGTAATCCAAGTGAAAATATAGAAAGACTCCAAGCTTGCATATCAAGTTTGACATATGTATTATTTTCACTTAAGTAAGTATTGATAAGTACTTATCATCTTATACTACTCAGTATAATTATTTTCAAGCATAAATAACACCTCCTCAAGGAGATATTTCTTTTTCATGTTCTCAGACAAGATCATCTTAGTAATGCTACCAAGAAACTATCCTTCATATGAAAGATGTTGTATCGGAAACACTATTGTTCTTGTTGTCTCATGAACGCTATCATGAAGATGTCTTTCCAGGATTGTAGCAATTGCCTCTATCATTGTCCTTATTCTTTTTTCTTATCATAAACATATTGTCTTGGATATTTTTTTTGTTTCTTGTCTTGTTTTGGGCATGTACCCTTGTGAAATATGTTGACAAACCTTGACGAACAATATTTGTGGAAGTTGTCATAGAAGAAGTTTATAAGGATGATACTTTGCAGAAAGCAAAGAGAGATGCAACAAATAGAAGGATGGACTCTCTCAGATAGAGAGAATTGATTGCAGAATTCTAGAAACATGCAGTCTCATAATAAAAATAAGGAAGTTCTAGATATTGTTCATTCATGCATGAAGCCGAGATTAGGAGGGAGCCAATCCCTAGTGATATAATCCATTGAAGAATCTGTGAAGACTTGTAAATGGAATCTTTGATAGACACAATACGAGATTTAGGGCTAGAGGGTTCTCCCGGAAGGAGGGAGAAGACTATGATGACAACTTATTCCAATAACTAGATATACCTCTACCTGAGTCATTATATCTCTTGCAGTATCCATGGGTTGGAGATGGATGTACAGACTATTCTTCTCAACAGAGTAATTGAAGAAGAAGCGCATGTAGAGAAACCTCAATATTTTTAAGTATACTAGAAAGAGACCCATGTATGCAGATGGAAGACGATCTTGTATGGATTCAAGAAACTTGGTGCAAAGCCTCTCATGTACAACATAAGTGTGGTGAAGACTTCTTATGAAAAAGTAAGTGTATTGAAATGGTTCTTCAGAAGTCTGGGATAATGGATTACAAATCCATGGAAAACTCCCATGATGACAAATATGAAGAAGTTGAGAGACTCTGATCCAATACACCCGTCCCTGTATCGACAATTAAATGGCTTGTTGAAGTATTTGAGAATACTCCACTGGATATTTTCTTTTTTGTGAAAATAGTTCCAAGTGGAACCTATCCATGAGAATTGAATAATTACAAAGCATGCCTTGAAATGTCTTCATGGGAAATTTGAGTTATGATATACAATTGCATGGATTTATCAATTCAGATTGGGAAGGGAGTGCAGATAACATAAGAAGTGCTTCTTGAATATGTTTTAGTTTGAGCTTTGCCATGATATCATCGGCTAGCAGGAAACATAAGTTTGTTTCACTCAACACTACAAAATCATAGTATATTGCAGCTTGTGATGCTTGTACGAAACCACTGTGGCTCTCTAAGATGGTTTCTGAACCATTTGATTAGGTGTTGGTTTCAACCGTGATATATTGTGATAACCAGAGATTGTGTGAAGTTCTTAGAGAACTCGGTGTTCCATGACAGGTCGAAGAACATTAATATCAAATATTATTTTCTCCATGATAAAGTCCAAAGGGGAGAAATAGTTCTCTAGTATATCTCCACTGATGAACAAATAGTAGATATTTTGGTAAAGCCTTTGTCCAAGATGAAAAGTTTGTGTACTTAATGGACAAGCTGGAATCGTGAAGATGACTTCCTTATTGGAAAGGGAAATGATTACTCCCCAGGTTGGGAGGGAGCACTAATATGTTATTGATATATGGATAGTCATTTTCCATTTTGGAAAATGGTCCAAGTTGGTTAGTCACTTTCTAGTCTGGAAAGTGGTCCAAGATTCTTGATGGATGGTCCAGGTTGGGCAGTCACTTTCTAGTTCAGAAAGTGGTCCAATATTTTTTTATGGACAGTCATTTTCCAGTTCGTAAAATGGTCCAGAACGGATATTCATGGTCCAACAGATTGTTAATTTACCATAGACATTGATTCCCCTTGTGGCCAGTGTGGGGGAATGGTCTAAGAAAATCATTCTCCTTGGCAGTCAATATGAGAAGTGGTCAAGCATAATGGTCCTCCTCTCTGGGCATTCATTCTTTCGAAGTTCAAAGTTGTGAGGAATTTCGAAGAATGGTCTGATGTAGGAGGTTGGTGTAGGACAATCATTTCCATAAGAAATGGTCCAGACAATCATTCCCTATGGCATACTCATTCTCTCCAGGTTGCACTATGAATCATGCCGGAAGAATGACCCAATTAGGTTGAATGGTCCAAGTTCAGCAATCAGGGACATCCATTTCCTAGGGAAGACTCATTCTCTCTAGGTTGCACTGTGATTAGTGCCAGAAGAATGGCCTAGTTAGGTTGAATGGTCCAGGTTCAGAAATCATGGATAATTATTCTTCTATGCTTGGGAAGAATAGTCCAGATAGCCCATGGATGATGTTTAAATTTCCAAGTGCAGATGCTCGTCCATATCTCACATATGTGAGTGGAAGAATGGCCCAGATGACTCAGTTTGTATCATGATATTATTTATACAAGTTGATATCAGATGATATGATTGTTGTGGAGATTGTATGTCTCTAGATAGTAGTTGTATGCTACTGTGGTGGATGTGATCCATTGTTAATGACTGCGTGTCATTGGTTAGTAGTCGTGTGCTAGTAGGAGTGGTTGTGTACCACTGGATAGTAGTTGTATACTGCTATGGATAGACACAATTGTGTTCTATTGGATGGCATTATAGCAACAATATGCTACTATTTGATTTAGGGATAATTTTAAGGATGGAAATTTATATTAAAATGTAGAAACATGGGCTAATCTTACTGGTACTTAATATGAAAAATGTAAAATGTTTGGTGATATATTTGTAAAAATATTCAAATTTCTAAGGATTTTATATAGTTTCTATAAAATTTTAGAGATTTTTAAGGTAGAATAATTTTATTCTATGGAATTTGGGCAAATCATTTTTAGAAAAAATGTAAATTGGCGAATCTTTTTTGGGGAAAAACCATGGAAAATTATCCCATTTGCGAAATTTAGCCCCTAAAATCATCTATGATATGATTTCCATGGATACTACCACTAGTGTTGAAGTTGATTTCCAGCTAGATGGATGGTTAGTGTGTTGGTGGACAAACATTCTCCAGGTGGAGAATGGTCCAGACAGAACAGATTGATGGTGGACAAGCATTCTCTCTGTGGATAATGGTTCGGGTTGACAGATTGTTGATGTATCATGGACTGGTATTTTTCCTAAGGCACATATTGTGGCTCGAGTAGGAAACTGGCTCATGACTGATATTTTTTAAGGCATATGGATAGAGATTGATCTCTATGGTACATATGACCCGATTAGAAAAGAGTTTGAGACTGACATTCCTATAGGAATGGTCTCTATAGCCCATAGGGTGGCTTTCAACATCTGGGAGAACTAACATTCTTCTAGGACGTAGATCCAAATTAGAAGAATGATCCTTGTAGCCCATTGTAGATCTTTTAGCATCTATTGGAACAACTATTCTTATAGGACGTATGTTCGGATTAGAAGAATGGTCCTTGTATCACTTTGTTGAGTGAGTGACTTTTTCATCATCATGCCTGATTACTCAGATGGAGTATGGCCTCGATAGATGATGCAGTTGATGCTATCAGATGATATTGATAGTGGTGATGGTGCTCGTGATGTAATCATGAGATATCATGTGTGGTTATGTTGTTGCTACCAGTTGAATGGTATGTTTGTGCTCAAGACCATTGCCTTTAATAACTCCCTATCTAGGAGGGAGTGTTGATATTATGGTAGTTGTGGGAGGTATTAACCTCTACATGTAAACTTTGACGAGAATAGAATATTCTAGAAAGCAAGAGAAACCCTAAAACATTGGATAATAACCCTAGAATACAAGTCAACTCAAGAGAATAATCAATATTGAGTTATTAGCCTCCAAGAAGAGAAGTCAGCCCAGTCAGGTGAGTTGGAGCAGTATAAATAGAGGGAGATAGAGCTCAGTTGGACTCACTCACTCTCACAACTACATAAGGACAAGTGGTGCACATGAATGGAGGAGAGATGAAGCTACTACAGTGGTGACTTGATCTTTGGTTATGGTTGGACTTTTTGCTTGGTTATGGTTTGGACTTTCTTCCTGGTATACTAGCTTTGGAGAGAGGTATGCTACCTTGGTTGGTTATTGGTTCTAGGGTTTGCTTCCAAAATTATTTTCTCTGTCAAGGTTAAGGTGCTTAGGGGTGGCCTTTGTGCCTATGGTTAGGTGACAATATTTCTATATTGTCTATGGTGAAACAAGCACACCTATTATTCTAACATATATTTCTGCAAATAAAACTCCTGAGAGACCTATCAGGGAGTTGGAGAGGGAGGGTGACAATATTGATCTTGTTGGTTGCACAGAACTGGGTGTCTCTGACCAGTCAAATAATATTCCTCGGGATTGGGTGTCTCTGACTAGTCAAATAATACTCCTCAGGATTGTATTGGAGATTTGGGGCTTCTCCCTGTTGTGGATGGATTGGGCAGTGAGACGGCACGAGGCTGGAGTTGGAATTTGGAGAGAGATCCCTGGGGGAATTAATGGAGACTCTGGTTCCATCATACTGAGACATAGTTATAAAGAATCCCCTAAATTTTTATGAAGGGCACTCGAAGGTCATATGTGGGAAGGAAGTAAAGTATTCTAGGGAATATGGGCCTGAGACTATATTCCCAGGTAGATATTTGAATAAGGATCTCTGGATGGGTGGTCTGGGGATAGATGTTTTACCCATAAAGACAAGAAGTGCCCACAGAAACGGTTTGGACAACAGAGTTGACTTAGACAAACAAGGCAATAATATCACTGATCACAGGGCTCTTAGAGGACTCAAATCCCTAGCTAAGGATAAATAATGAAACTCCTATCTCTCAACTTAAGGGGAGTTGGAGGGGCTCCAAAATTTGCCTCCCTCCGAAGATTTTTTTCCTGTATTTTTCTGGATATTCTATTTTTGCAAGAAACCATGGTGGAAGAAGTGAAATCAAGGGCCTTAGTGTCAAAATTATTTCCTAGTTGGTATTGCTATGCCATAGAATCTGTGGGTCTGTCTGGGGGCTTATGTGTGGCTTGGAACCCTACCAGGGTTTTTCTTTTTCCCTTTGTAACATGTGCAGGTATTCTCCTTGAAGGAACTCTTCTTGAGGGAAACCATACCGTCTCCTTATTATATTGTTATGGCCCTTGCATAGATAGAAAATATTTCTGGGATATTGTGGTCAATAGTGGCTTATTATCCACAAAAAACATTATCCTTGCAAGCGACCTAAACTTTACAGTGTCCGTTAGTGAAGTGTGGGGCTCCAAAGAAAGATTAGACCCTATGGTCGAGTTTTTTAAAGGAATATTTCAAGACTATGGACTTGTTGATATTGTTCCTATTGATTATGTTCCTACATGGCGCAACGAAAGAGAATGGTTAGAGGGCATATCCAAAATACTAGATATAATGTTTATGTCGAAAGATATTGTCTCTTTGGTAGGGAGGTATAGATCCTGGGTTGCTTATCCTTACATATCTAATCATGCTCTGGTTGTGTTGTCGTTTGATGATGGTCATCGGTAGATAACATATCCTTTCAAACTAAATCTTATATGGCTAGAAGAGAGGGATTTTAGTGATTTAGTTTAATCGGTGTGGAATTCCTCAGAGTTGGATTTGAAACTTTCAACGATGAGAAAATTGGTATGGAAACTAAAATCTCTAAAACACAAAATGATTGGAAAGGAGAAAGTACAAAAGAAGTCAAGACTCCTTGAGTTAGAATATATAGAGGATGAGATAGAGAAGTGATATAAGTCTAAAGCCAGTGGGAGGGCATCGGTGGATGTTGACATCTATATCAAAGAGTTGGAAGATAAAAGGAAAAATTATCTGTTAGCCGAAGAAGAAACATGGAGACAAAATAGCAAGGTCATTTGGCTACAGCAGGGAGATCATAATACCAATTTTTTTCACCATTATTCTAGCCATCGAAAAAACCGAAATACAATATGGGAGATGAAGGATGACAATGACATTAGTCATTTTGGTCAGGAAGACATCGAGATTGAATCTCTAGGACACTTCAAATATTTCTACGTTGGTTCTGGGCAGAACACCATTATTGATTAGGTGAATGTAGTGCAATATTATGCTATCTTTTTCTTTAAGAGAGATGCTCAGGAGCTTGAAAAACCTAGTTCTATAGAAGAAATTAAACTTGTATTGAAGAGTTTTTCCAAGGACAAGAGCCCTGGAACAGACGGTTGGATGGCGGAATTATTTCTCTCGTTCTTCAATTTGATTGGGAATGACGTTTTGGAAGCAGTGGAGGAGTCAAGGAGATATGGATTGATGGTAAGTTCTTTAAACTCAACCTTTATAGCTCTTATTCCTAAGGTGGATAAGCCTTCTATCTTTGGGGACTTCAAGCTTATTTCCCTTTGCAATATTGCATATAAAATCATTGCAAAGATCATAATGATCATATTGAAGCTGTATCTATCTAAGTCTTTATCATTGGAGCAGTTTGGTTTCTTAAAGGGAAGGGAGATTTTGGATGCGGTAGGAGTATCACAAGAATGTTTACACAACATTAAATATAAAAAAATTGAAAGCCTTACTATCAAAATTGGATCTCCAGAAGGATTATAATTGTGTTAATTGGGATTTCCTCGGGATGGTCCTACTAAAGAATGGTATTGGACTAATGCTAACTAATTGGATCATGATTTGTGTAAATACAACATCCTTTGTGATCTTGGTTAATGATAGGCCTACCTCATTTTTCAAAAGTGGTCGTGGGCTAAGACAAGGTTTCCCTTTATCACCTTTAATTTTTATATTGGTTATGGAGGGTTTCAGTTTAATGCTCAAGTAGGCACAGGAATATGGTAAAATGTCGGGGGTTAAGACCTCAAGAATCCTTAAGATCATTCTCTTACAGTTCAAGGATGATGTCTTGATCATGACCAAATCATTGGTTTCCGACTAGGAGGAGATATAATCCATTCTATCCTTATTTTGTAGAGCGTTGGGTCTAGTTATAAATCCCCTCAAATATTCCTTCCATTATTATGGTCTTGAGGATTATGAATTGGACGTTTACAAGGCTATTTTTCCCTTCAAATTTGTTGACTTGGATGGAGGTTTTCGTTTCCTTGTCTTTTACCTCATGCCTACAAATTATTGTGTAGAGGAATCGAGATGGATTTTAAAAATATTTGAATGAAGGATCGGGCTTTGGTGTCATCATTGACTGTCTTTGGGTGGGAGGTACGTTCTTTTCAAAGTTATTTTAGAGAGTTTACCAGTGTTCTGGATGGCGGTTGCAAATATTCCTAATTCTATTCTATCCAAGATTAGACAATTGATGTTTAGATTTTTATGGTCGGGTTGTGGGGTTTCCGAACGAGTTCATATTTGTAAATGGGAGGATCTTTTAAAGCCAAATTCTTATAGTGGTTGGGGTTTTAAGCACCTAATTTGGTTCAATAGAGAATTAGTTTCCAACACTCTTTGGCGTTGTCTGATGAAGGATGGATTATGGAATAGGGTGATAATGGACAAGTATATTTCTTCCTCCTTGGTGGTGTCTTGGCTTAGAATACCCTCTATGAGTTCTCACAAAGTCTCCAACACTTGGAGATGTCTATTCAAATATTTTCATGTGGTGGCACATTGGATTACTTGGAAGCCAGGATCTGGCATGACCATTCAACTTGGAGAAGACTCGATTCTTGGGTTGGGTAAGAGGTCTTGTTTATCTCGCGGTCTCATAGACTCTCTCAGGATGAGGGGCTTCCATTTTCATTATCAAATGGTAGAATTGGGCAGGCAAGGTGTTGTCATGGCACATTGGAAATCAACAATGGAGATCGGCTTGGTTGGTTCAGAGGCAGTAGAATGGGATCGTTTTTGCAGATCCCTGGATCATGCAGGTATTTTTTTGTCAAATTCTTCGGATGAGTTAGTTTGGACATGGAGTAATTCCTCGGGTGTCATCACAAAAAAAAGTGCCTATTGTTGTTCCTGAGTTTATACTTTAAGGCTCTAAATTATACCACCAAGGCATTCGAAAAGATAGAGAAATTTAAGGATAGAAAAGTCAGTTATACAAAACAGGTGTATGGCTAGTTTCTTAACTGTCTCTATCTAGCTTCCCAATTTTCCTAGATACTAATATCCCTTTCAATTGTTTCCCACGAACGTTCTAACTCAACCCGGTTATTTGATGTCTGTAATATGGTGTTAAATAAATTTAAGGCAATGCTCGTTTGATCTGATAGTCCAGGCTCGATATTAGGCTGTCTTGTAACTGGTACAGTCATGAGGGATAAAGACTGAAAAGATAAATTCTTGTGTTTTCTTTTAGGGTTTGCTATTTCTGTTTCAAAATATGTAAGAAGAACTCCAAAACTTTGAATTAATAGTATGATGAAACTAAAGTCCGTTTCCGGCATCTGAGTTAAATTTTGAAAAGGGAATATGCATGAAATGAAAAGAAAACATAAAGTTGTCGAACAAGGTGAGGCATCAATTAAAGAGGAATCTCACATTGTGGCAGAAGAAGAAAATAGTTAGGAAAAACTCTTAATGAAGCATATGATATTGAAATCTAAAACATTTACAGGTCTTGTACCTGCTGATAGCCGATACAGAGGAAAAATTGTAAATGATTAAATTGCAAGAATAATTAATCACCACAGTAGAGGTTGTACTAAATTGTAGTTAAGCATTCATCAAAGAGATATGCGAAAAATATGAAACAACAGAGAAGCACATAACTCAAACTTGACCAGATCCGGAATCTTCAATCTGTATTTGTATTAATTCAAAAATATCTTCAAAATATTCTTTACAATGCGCCCAGAAAAAGACTTCTTTCAGTCTCATGAAATTATACTTATACCAGATCACCAATACATTGATGGTTGGTGATTTCCTAACTCCTAGGGGAAAACAGTTACAAAAAAGAAAACCTCAACTGTTTGCATGATTATCTTTTATTTGTCTATCGTCTCGATAATATAATATTTCAAAATGATACTTCATTGTTTTATTGAATTATCTCCTTCTTTTGACCCAATACATTCAATACATTTTTCCAGAAAGTGTACAAAATTTCTGGGAGGCTCTGGAAAATCCTTCGCTTCAAATAGATAAAATTTTCTCTGAATTTTTGGAAGCCAGTCTTCAATCCCCTTACCAACAAACCTAATTGATTGCAATTTTAAGTTTGGATTCACCAACCACCTGTCTATTAGAGTAACATCAATTTCCTTTAATTGTGAAATTTCCATCTGGATTTCATTCAAACCCTCTTTGAAATTCAATTGGTGTCTTACAATGTTTATCTGTCCTAATTGCCCAATGCAATTGTCTCTTCCAATACCTAATGATCCCTTGTCCAACAAATCAAAGGTTTCTTCGCAATCGTCTTTGATTTCTTTGGTTATTTTCTTGTTTTCTGTTATGTTGGTTTCCCATACTTTGAGCATGATATCGCCTCTGATCTTCTCTGCGACAAATAGCTTCAGAGTTTTCGACACCTCTTCATTTTCTGAACATACAACTGCCTTTTGGAAAGTGGCCCTTGTTTCTTTAGATTATTTTCTTTAAAAATAGTATTATCAAAAGAATTACTTACTTCTTGAAAATAATTCTGAATAATCTCTACTTTGGAGATTAACCTTTGTTTCTCTGCTTATATCCTCGTATGTACTTCTAGTGACAGGTCCTGAAAAACTTTCAAGTCTATCACCTGATTCTGAATGGAATTCAATCTCTCCTGCAGTTGTCTTACCAATTCTTCTTGCCGAGTAACCTATATTTGGCTAGTCTACATCTTCTTGTTCATCTCGTCTAGACTTGATTTAAACGATTGAATTTCCTGTTTGTCAACAAACCTGGCTTGATCCAGACCTTTATTTATTTCTTCTATGATATTTTTCTCGGTATCTTTTAGTTGGTTTTGTAACTGGACTATCATGTGGTTACTCTGTTTCAACCTTGTTCTCATATTGTCAACAATGAATAGATTTGTTGTTGCCAAAGCTCCCATGGAGATCGCTACCTCTGTAGCGAAATATTCCTCTTCCAAGTTCTTCCCATCTACCAGCACCTTGTGTTTCCTTACCATACCACCTTCTCTCATATACATCTCCTACTTTAATACAACCTTCCTCTTTTTACTGAAAAAGTAATCAGAGGGAGGTATTTCTTCTCTAGAGACAAGGGCGAGGTCACTAGCATATATGACTCCTATCCGAGGGAGCCCAAAAGTAGATTGTAAAGGGGTCAATGAAGCAATGGGATTACCCAACTCTGTGGATTTTGTTTCCCCTATTGTCTTGGGGTATCAACATGAACAGTAGATGATGAAGGGGGAGTAGATTTACTGGACTCAGGAGGTGTCCCAGACCTTCTTTCTATTTCTGCTCCTGGATTCTCTGTCTGTGGGACTTTTTTTTTTTGTGAAGATCCTTTGACCCCCTGTGGATTTTCCTCAGTGTCTGCTTTATCCTATGCTTTCTTTCCGAAACCTGGGGGAGTGTTTTATTGTTCTGGAGGAGGTATTGTTGCTTCTCCCTACAATACCTTGGGCAAACCACTTCGTCTATGTCTCTGGAAGGTTAGAAAACTGGTTTGCAAATCTGATGATAATGTCTGTACCATGTCTAACACCTCCTCATATGTTTTGACCCCTTTGAAAATGTCATTGTTAGGGGATTCCTCATGTTCATACGCTTTCATGCCACACTGAGCCATGTGATTTCCCACTATTTGATAAGGGTCGTGTTTCTTGTGTTCGAGATCCACCAACTTGACCTCCTCTAGAGCTGCAACTTCAACCTTGGAATGACCAAAGTTGAGTAGCAAAAACCTCCCAATCTGTACGAGAAAAACTGGCCAAAACTTCTTCTGAGCTGTCTTCAGTTCTATCCCAATACCGCCTGTTATTATCTGATGAGCTACCTCCCTGCACACCAGTCTGTCAAGGAGGAATTTCGGAAGTGCATGAGGAGGGACCGAATATCCGAAAACCTTGATATAGGAGAAATTCTCCTCAATAAACCAATCGTCAACCACCTTGAGGTTTCCTATGATCGACTCTCAAATACGGGGGGGTCCACAACCATACAACATCTGATGCACTAGTATCACCATGAAATGAAAAGTTTCATAAAAAGAATCCTTAGCATTTTCTTCCCATAGCTTAGAATGATATTCATGAATAGGTTCAGTGTAGGTTGGGCTCCAACTCCAATTCATCAAAGGGAAAGGAGTTGTGAAACATATAGCGTCCATAATGCATGACGACATGTAAAAGGCTACTAGTTGTCCATTGGATCTCGCGGTTTGATACTCTATAACCTCCTTAGCTAGGTTATCTGATAGAATCTTGTTCCAATTGAAGCTATAGCCTTTGGTTGCTTCATGTAAAAGGGGCACCCATTTTGCAGGGAAATGGGTAGGACTTTTCTTCCCGAAAAGTATACATAGCATCATAGCCACATAGACCATGTACTCATTCAATGAGGTTGTGGCATAAACGCTATGGGTATCGGCCCTGAATTTTGATGGGTGTCTCCACCAGTCTTTGATTATGTCGGGGTATGTTTGATCTACCGTTGTGCATTCTTTCCTTTGAAATTCACTTAGAAACTCTTTATTATAAATGTACTTAGAATTGTGAGACAGTTCGTACATTACTTGTATATGCTCCGGTCTAAAAGAGTCGACGATGACCCCTCGGCTGCCCAAAATGCTTCTCATCTGCATGTCTGTCCTCTCTAAATCCCAACTGATCATATCGTTGTATGTCATGAGTCGTGGGCACGTAGCTACTTTGTGAAGTTCAGACTCTGCTATGTCCCAGAGTTTGTTTTCAGAATCATCGGGAAAATTCTTGATTTCGTAGTCCAAGGTTTCAAAAATTTGCCTCCAGGATTTGATGGAATCAATGGCATGCGGTGTAGTATCAGATATGACATCTCCTTTCGGGCTTGAGCTTTCAACTGCTTCTTCACTTTTATTAGGTGCATTTCTAGGTGCCATAATGTTCGTGCTAGAATGAAAACCTGTTTGTAGAAGGAAAATGTATAAGCTTGGATAAATGCAACTCACTCCTGATTGTAAAAAGCATGAATGAAATTCGAACTACAGAACATTTATTAACCTTTATCTTATCTTACAATGAGCGTACTGACACAGACGATTAAGAATTAATGTTTTAATGAGGAAGATACACTTGGAGATATGCCTTTATATAAAAAATATCTCTATTTTTCCATTATTAATATTGTTGCATATCGACGATTTCAAACTGGAGTTTCGAAAGGACTTCTTTCAACAAATCCCGAAATGCGAAATGCGAAAAGTAGTTTAGTCATTATTAATCCCGTTTTAATCTAACTTAATTTAGTTTTAGACTTTGTTAAAAAATCATGATTTTTCATTTCGGAATTTCGGGGATCCTCTACCCAAGAGGTATGTCATAAGCAAACCCCGAATCGCAAAATCACGATGGGATTAATTTAGGTGCTAATCACTTTTATTAATGCTTTAATTAATCGAGATTAGTAATTAATTTCTTGTTTTTGAAAAAATGGGGATCGGGCATTCGAGGGTCGACATTTTGAAATCACTTTGATACAAGAAAACCCGAATCGCGAAATATTAATGAAATGTTGATTGTGTATAAGAGTTTAATTAATCACGACTAAAGGGTGCTTTGTGAAACGCGCGTCGGCACTTATAACACTCATTTTTTCTTTTTCATTTCTTTAAATATAAAGCCTTTTCGGGATTTCGGCACCGAGACACTGGAGTTGTTAACTAAAAATCATACCTCGTGAAAATTTGAATCTCGAAACCCAAAAAAAATCGACAGACTTTTGACTCCTTTTTAGGACTAAGGGCGGCTCCATGACTAGGAAAAAGCAAAGTTTCAGGTTTAAAGGGAAAAAAAAATTAAACTTTGTGTCAACATTAGGCTCCATTTAGGAATATCGTTTCCTTGTGGGACGAGAAGAACATGTAGACCAAGTGCCTTCATTGGGTAAATGGGGTCAATAATTCAACTTTGTGAAACAGACTAGGAGAAAAATCAAAACAAGATTTTAGGATGTCTACATTTGACTTTGAAAACTCTTCAAAAATAAAACATATGATGATCTCGAGTTAGGTTCTCAATGGATTTCCTTTTCTGAAACTGACCTCAGATCTGTGTAAGATAATCAAAACGAAATTAACCATTCTACCAGGTTTCACCTGATTCCGTTTGCATCAAGGTAAAGTAATTTCAATGTGTCAAATTAGGGGATCCCAGAAACCTATAATGTAAATCCAGCTGAAAGAAGAAAAGTTACCAGAGCGTCTTGTAATTCATGTATAGCAACCTTATCAGATATAATGATATTGGTTCACTGCCAACGAGCCTGTTCAGTACCCCAGTGAAGTTATCAGACTTCCCATATTGAATTTCCTTTCACCACTTCATAGTTTTCTAGCATTTAAATGTTGAGATGAGGGCAATCAATATAATGAATTTCCTTTCTTCATCTCTTTGGACTATATGGGGGCAATCAATATTGAATTTCCTTTCACCATCTGTCTGTATATACTTTTTAATATGAAGTGGGGGCAATCAATCAGTATGTATTATACTCAGGAAGATATATGCTTGAATTTTTTAACAACAAAGGTTTGTTAACTCACTTAAATAGCTCTGGGCTAATCTTCTCTCTTGCCTTCAAACATCGTTGGCTTCAGGGAAATTCTTAAGGGAAACTTCTTGATATATTTTCAAGGAATTTCCTTGAGCAAAACCAATTAGTTTATTTCTGTTAGGAAGGCTAATAAGGTTAGGATTAACCTAGACATACTTCTGGTTCAGCTAAAGTTAAAGAACTATAAACTCAACCTATTCTTGTTTTTGAAGGTTTGTTTGAGAATTTTCAGAACCAAAGTGAGACCTTTCTTTTCTCAAGGAACTTATGATAAAACATCCAAGGTCAGGCGGGAAGTAGGCTTTACCATGACTAAGGGGAAGGTAAAGGGCTTCAGAAAAACTATTGCACACATGACCATTCTTAAAGATTCTCTTAGTTAGCTTTCATAACTTTTCCTTGGGTCCCCCCTTTCTTTTTCACTTCCTTATTTGAAAATTTCAGTGATAATATTAGCATTAATTGAACTAATGATTCATTCATTTGTATCTTTTAGGGTAATTTAGCTTGAATTTTTAGAGAAGAATCTCATACCTTGGTAACTCCTATGTTGCCAGCCAAAAACGCTATTAATTTATTACCTTTTTCATTGGAAGATATTTAATATATATATATATATATATATTTGTGCCTGTCACCTTTTTAGCATCTCTAGTCTCTTGGTCATCAACAACTTTCCTGCGAAATAAATAGCATACTAATTGTCAGGAAATCTCATGGAACTATAAAGTAAGCATGAAAACAAAATGGTATGTACAATGAGAGTTCAGGAAAATATTACTACATGAAGTGTTTAAAGTGCCTCCCATTTACAGGGGCGTTGAGAATGTCTCCATTGAGATTTTCTAATGAAAAATCATTTTTTCCCTCAGAAGCCAAAATCTTATATGGGTCGGACCAGATTGGATCAAACTTGCCATGTTTACCAGTGTCTTCTTTCCTGGCTTTTATTTTTATTTTGAAAACTTAAAATAAAAAACTTACCGAAAGAAATGGAACTATAAAGTAAGCATGAAAACAAAACGGTATGTACAATGAGAGTTCAGGAACATATTACTGCATGAAGTGTTTAAGGTGCGTCCCATTTATAGGGGCGTTGAGAATGTCTCCATCGAGATTTTCTAATGAAAACGCATTTTTTCCCTCAGAAGCCGAAATCTTATATGGACCGGACCAGATTGGATCAAACTTGCCATGTTTACTTGTGTCTTCTTTCCTGGCTTCCCATTTCAGGACCAGTTCGCCAGGGAGGAAATCTCTATCTTTAGCTTTTTGATCGAATAAGGCCTTCATGTTATCCTGATATCTCTGTAACCTTTCATTTACTTCGGCCCTATTTTGCTGAACTTCAACAAGATGGTTTATCCTCCTGGTAACGTCGTTGGGTTCTGTTAGCGTCGGAAGTCACTCCTGGATTGCTTGCAGGAGAAGAGCCCGACACCCATCAGTTTTATGTCACGATTGTTTTAATGGATGATCAGATGGGTAGAGACTCAGGGAGATATCACTCTAACTCAAGGACTGGGTCTGGTATGTAAGAAACAAAGGAGGTCTTGATCTAACTTTAGCCAGTGGGTTAATTAAAAGATGGACAGGTGGAAGACTTAGTAAGAAAGGTGAACAAACAACTTTGGGCAACAGGATTTCGGTAGTTTGCAGAAGAAAGACTCTGAATGCAAGATCCTCTTGGTTCAGAGTCTCAAGAAACTGAAAGGGGGACTTGATTGGATCCTCCAATTCCAAGTCACTCAGCGCTGGGAAAATCACAAGAACCGATTAGAGACAACACAACTATTACAGTGATCCATTACAACATCATCCTATAACAGCTACAACTCGACTGGATCCTCCAATTCCGAGCTGCTCTAACACAGTGTAAACAAAGGCGTGAAAGAAACTGGCATTCATAAGGCAAGAAGTCTCAAAAGTGCATACATAACCAGATTAACAGTGCTTCGTTAAAACTTTACAACCGGGAGCTCTGCTCAACCATCAATCCATACCAAAATGGCGAAAACGCCTACATATACTCAAAACAACAACAACAACAAAATCGAGACGTTGCATTAAAAACTTTGCATCTGCATGGCTTCTGACAATTTGCACCTGCAGTCTCTGAATGATCGTGCACCTACGATAGACGTAATCGAACTCCTGATAGCTTCATGGGCGAATCGATGTGCCTTTAATTCGTCGCCGAACTTTCCCATTATGGCGGAGGCGATGTCCAACCACTTTCAACTACCTCAATAACTGCTGCATTGGGATTTTTGAATTGCCTAGCTGACTCAGCACCTTTGGGACTTGGAAGGTCCCTCGGACTGCCACCTGGATTAGCTGAACGGCCTAATGTATATGCGTGGAGGCCAGCGCAAAGGATGGGGTGCATAATGGGAATGGTGGTGCCAGAATCGTGAGGGTGAGATAAGAAGTGATGAGGTGTGAGAGCGGTTACAGGGGAAGACACATGGCGGAAGAAAATAAGCGGAGGGAGCAGAAGAGGAGATACAATGGGCTTGTTATTAATGGGAGGCGGACGTGGAGTGGAGCGGGACACATGGTGGATGGTGAGTGGATGATGATATGGGGGGAAGAGACCACACGGACGGAAGGAGGGGAGATAGACAGGTGTCAGAGGATGAGGAAGGGCTAGAGGGAGCGAGCCTCATCTCACAGTCGAGTGAATAACAGATGGCAAGACAACACGACAGGAAAGGGGCCCACGTTGGCTAAAAGCAGAGCAACTGAGAAGGATGGGACCGTCCAAGCGCCATTGATCCGGGCACGCTGATCTTGGCCGTCGGAAATATGTATGCCTGATTCTGGAACCCCCCCCCCCTCCTCTTAAAGGTAGAAAGGCGGGGGCGGGTTCGGAATCGCCTCGCGCGCCGTTGATCCGGGCGCCATGATCATGATCGTTGAAGAGGTGCACCCCCGATTCCAGACCCCCCCCTTCGCTTAAAGGTAGAAAGGCAGGGGGGCTCCGGAATCTGACGTGCGCCGTTGATCCGGGCGCTCTACTTCCTGCCGTCCAGATTTGACTGTCTCTTAGCACAGGCGCATTTTGCACCCCGGACTTAGGGCAAGTGGGTTTTTAACCCATTCTTTTGCATTCTAACCCCCTTACAAGAAATGTCGCTAACATTAGGCTCCATGGGGGATAGAGTCGTCCCTGTGATGCTCTAAGAACTCTTTTGCAGATTCAGTGCCTTGTCGTTGGGCTATGGAGTCATTTATTAATCTGAAAACAAAAACAATATTTACAAAACAAAAAGGAGCCGACTACGGCTCATAAAGAACACTTTTTCAAGAAATGCCCATTTACTGGGCCACTAAAAACTTCTTTGCCTTCCAGATCCTGCAACCTGTAAGTGTTGTTTGAAAGTACTTCAGAGATCTTGAAAGGCCCAAACCAAAGGGCATCAAACTTACTGTGCTTGCCCTTATCCTACCTGGGTGCATCCCATTTGAGCACCAGATCACCCTACTCGAAATCTTTCTTTCTTCTCTTCCTATCGAAGGTCTGTTTGATCTTCTGCTGATGATCATGGGCCATGTTCATGACCTGTTCCCTGATCTGTTGTATTTCCACCATCTGATGAATCCTTCTGACCATATGGTCAGGCTCTCCTTCAATGTCCTGGAGGAATTTCGCCACAGATAAAGCGAGCTGAGTGGGGAAAACAGCCTCTGTTCCATAAACAAGTTGAAAGGGTGATATGCCCAGGGACTTTTTTGTTGTCACTCGATCAGCCCATAACGCAAATTTGAGTTTTGAATCCCATGCTTTTTTATTGTCTTCCAATAATTTCTTAATGATCTTGATCAGACTTTTATTGGAAGATTCTGCCAGTCCATTTCCTTGAGGATAATAGGGAGTAGAGTGAATCAGTGAAATCTCAAACCGTTCACAGAACTTGACCAGAGGCTCAGACCTGAAGGGGGCGGCATTATCAGTGACAATTCTGCTAGGGCAGCCAAATCTGGCTATGATATCCTCCAGGAAACTGATAATTACTTTGTGAGATGTGCTCTTGGTGGGGGCAACTTCTATCCATTTGGTGAAATAGTCTGTTGCAGTCAGGATCCATCTGTGCTGGTCACTTGAGGGAGGATGAATTTCTCCAATGAAGTCTAATCCCCACTGTTGAAAGGGTGTTGAAACCACTATAGGATTTAATGGCAGAGATCTGAGCTGCTGCTTTCCTGAGAATTTTTGGCACTTGATGCAAGCTCTAATTTCCCTGTAGACATCAGGGAATAAAGTGGGCCAGTAATACCCAGCCCGAAGGATCTTATGGGCTGTAGTCTTCCAGAAATGATGACCTCTGCAAAGGCCACTGTGGAAATCTAATGTAACTTGTTGGGCTTCTTGTGGGTCCAGGCACCTTAAAAATACCCCTAGAGGGTCTTTCCAGTACAAGGTTTGGTTAATGAGGCAATATCTGACTGCCTTGAGCTTTAAAGCTCTCACCTTGCTTTTCTCCATTCCACCAGGAGGCCTCAATTCTTGCAGAAAGTACAAGATGTCCTTGTACCAGGGGCATGTTGTTAGTGATAGGGCACCCTGAGAGTTCTTGTCGGATGACTCAGCTTGCTCATTGATGAAGTTAATCCCCAAGGCTTTGCAATTGGATTCAGCTAGCAACTTGGCCAAACCTTGCCCCTTTATCAACTTGGTGGGCTTGATTACCATATCAAACTCTAGGATCTTGGTGATCCATTTACCTCTCCTCCCATCTATGTCTGGCTGTATAAGAATGTCCTTCACAGAGGCTGAAGGAACGTATGCAGTGATTCTTGAGTGCAAGACATACACTCTGAAAGATTTGAGAGCTTTCACCAAGGCATAGACCTGCTTCTCCATGATCTCGTACCGGACTTCTGCATCTCTCAATGCCTTGCTGAAGAATGAAATGGGATGTTCTCGCCCTTCTTCATTTTTCTGCAACAAGACCGCTACTACTGTATCATAAGAAGCAAAAGAAAAAATCAGGAAATCTCTGGAATAATCAGGACTGATTAGCACAGGTGCTTCAGTCAATGCTTTCTTTATTAGGCTGAAAGATTCCCGTGATTCAGCAGTCCACCTAACTTCATTTTCCTTTCTGAGCATGGTTGTGATGGGTTTCACTAGTTCAACAAAACTTGAGACAAATCTCCTCAGAAAATTAATCTTCCCCAAAAAGGCCTGAACTTCCTTCTTAGATCTGGGAAGTGATAGGGTATGAATTGCTTCTACCCTACTAGGATCAATTATTACCCCCTCTGCTGATACTATATGGCCTAACAACTTCCCTTCCTTCATAGAAAACAGAGACTTCTTGGGATTTAGGGAAAGGCCAAACCTGCGACACTTTGAAAAAACTTTTCTTAGGTGGCAGCAATGTTCTTTGTCAGACTTGGAGAAGACTGTTATGTCATCCAGATAGATCACCACAAGCCTATCTTTCTCCCCAATTAAGGCTATGTCCATGGCTCGCTGAAATGTGTCTCCTGCGTTCATCAACCCAAAAGGAATTTTGGCATACATGAATGTGCCCCAAGGGGTGGTGAAGGCGGTTTTTTCTTTGTCTTCAGGCATAACTGAGACTTGATTGTAGCCAGAGAAACCATCAATCATGGACATCCTGGAAGCTCCTGTTACCCTCTGCAATATGTTTTCCATGTTGGGCAGGGGATAATTATCTTTCTTTGAGCTCCTGTTCAGGTTCCTGAAGTCGACACAAAGCCTGATTTCTCCACTTTTCTTCCTTACCGGAACCAAATTGGCCACCCATTCGGAATATCTCAAGGGGACAATGATCTGGGCATCTAGCAGTTTGTTCACTTCAATCTCCATGATAGGTAGTAACATTGGATTTATCTGTCTAAGCTTCTGCCTGAATGGATTAGCCTCTTCTTTCAGTGGGATCTTGTGCTCAATGACCGATGTGTCATACGTCTTGAGGTCTTCGTAGGTCCATGCGAACACATCAGCAAATTCTCTCAGCAACTCAGTATATTCATCCCTCTGCTCCTTGGTCAAACTCCTTGACAACTTGACAAACTTAGGCTCCTCTAGTGTGCCAATGTTGCACTCAGTTGTGTCAGCATCTTCATCTGAAACCCTGCCCTTTACTGCCACATCATTCCCATCGAATAATCTTTCTAAAGGGACTAGTCCCCTCGGAATGTGATTGCTAGGCAGTTGAATAATGTCATTCTTTGCTATTTTACTCAGCAACTTACCCCCATCAAGCCCTTCCTCCGAGACAAAATCTTGGTCGATATGCATCTCTGAAAATTCTTCGATAGTCTACAAGAACTTTTTGATCCCGAGATCATCCTCAAACACCTTCCAATGTTTGACGTTGTCAGGTATGGAGGGCCTGTATTTTACTTCTACATCATACCTAAATTTGGACAGCAAGGGTACTTTGAAATTACTTGCTGATGTAGCCAAGGAATCTGCCACTGTGTTCTCCTCTCTTGGGATGAAGGAAATGTTAAATGTTGAGAAGAAACTATCAACTAGGTTCCATACCTCATTTATGTAACTCCTGAGTCGAGGATGCTTGGCCTGATAAGCATTTCTGCTCTACTGGACTACCAACTCTGCATCTCCCAATGCTGCTACCTCCTTGATTCCCATTTCCCTTGTAGCTCTTAATCCTAGGATGAGAGCTTCATACTCTGCCACATTGTTGGTAGCTTCAAATTCCAGTTTGTACAACAGAGATATGGTTTCCTGAGTAGGGGACACAAAAACTACCCCAGCTCTAGCGCCTTCCCTGGAAGAGGCTCCGTCAAAGAACATTTTCCAGACAGGGGTGATGGAGGGAGGAAAATTAGGGGAAATGGTGGGCTGCTTTCTGAGTTTGAGAGGAGGCTCGGGGTCATGGGTGAGTTGTAATAAACTAGATCCTAAATCAGTGTCCAAGGCAAAGATGGGATGATTGGTAGGGTTGGCTTCATCGCTGATTATATAGGCCAGTTGGGCTTCCCTGTATAGTCTTCTATGCTCTCCTCCAAACACTAGGATAGTATCATATGTTAGGTCCATATGCAAAGTTCCCCCCAGTCTCTTTATCCAAGATCTTGACAATAGCATACCGAACTTGGGGGGGACATCAGCCACTACAATATCCATGACCACACTTTTCATGGGCAACTGAAACAAGGTCACAACCAGGTCTTTAATAACTCCAAGACACTGAACTCTCCTGGAGTCAAAGGAATAGAGGTCATGATAGGCTCGGGTGACTTCTAGTCCTAACTCTTCCATGACGGTTTTGGGCATTAGGTTGTGAGAAGCCCCTGAGTCCATCAAGCAGTTGTGCAGTACCTTGTCATGTATATTCAGGGAAGTGTAGAAGGGAGGGGATGAATCATCTTTGTCTTCTACCATGGGGCCTAGGATGATGGTTGGATTCTCATCTTGTAGATTGATGGAGTCTATGGGAAGGCTTGAGACTTCAGACTGTAATAGCTCAGAGAAGCGTTTCTTGAATCCCTCATGTTTGATTAGCTCAGTGAGGGGCATAGGGATTCTGATCTTTTGAATTTCATGCTCCAAGTTAAAAGAAGATGTAAGCTTAGGGATTTGTCTTATTTCGGGAAGATGACTCTGAATAAGGGGAGAGAGGGGTGGGGTCTTCTTACCTCTATGAGTGTCTGCTACTTCATTGGTAGGCCTCTCTGTTCTAGTGGACTGCTCAGGAACATCAGGTGTTACTGCCTTCTTCTGAGACCTCAGGTCATACCTGCCTTGGCGGCCGCTAGTCTGGTTTTCCTTACTCAGTTCATTTAGATGAATGTTCATGAGAGACTCCTCGTATGCTGATTGAGTCAGATGAGGAAAAGGGGGAGTCTCTCTGAAGCAATGGATCTTAGGCTCAAGCTCGTCTGTTTCCCTTTCTTCATCTTCGGCCACAAAATTGTTCTGTAAAGGGGCCTGAATTCTCTAGTCTTCTCTGTCTCTTCCCCTCTCTCTTTGCATGGCTGGGGAGGGAACATTGTTTGGCCTCCTGAAACCTCCTTTGATTTTGGTGCCCTGAGGGCCCTTGTACCCTTGCCTCCTTTCCACCTTTAGTCTTTCCATTTCTTCAGACAAAAACTTCATCATCTTGGTCAGTTCATCCACTTGAGGGTGGGGCACCGATGAGCCAGAAGTTGAGGCTTCGGATTTTCCCTTTCTTCTGTCTATGTCGTCTTTGCTCCTCAGTCTGTCAGCTGCTAATACATTGGATTCCACTTCGACAGCTGTGTCTTGCATTTGGGCTAAGGAGGTGGCTCTTCTTTCTCTCAATAAAAGGCAGAAATTAGGGTCAAATGCACCAGCATAGGAAATTTGGGCAGAGGCTTCTGAGGGATTTATCTCTGCGGGAATATTATTATACATCTTATTGAATCTTTTGGAGAAGTCAGAGATAGACTCTCCTTCCATTTTCTTCAAGGACCCAAACTCTGTCATGTAGTACATGAAATCCTTCCTATCTCCCCACTGCCTCAAGAAAACACTATCCAAGGCTTCAATTCCAGCAATAGACCCGGGGGCCAGTCCCCTGAACCATTTCCTCACCTCGCTATCCAAGATCTGGATAAAGACTCTCATCCAGACATCCTCATTTTCAATGTTCAGGTTGTCTGCATAACTGTAGAAAGTAGCCAGGTTCTCTTCAGCAGTTATGTCCCCTTCCCCAGTGAACTTGGGCATGTACTTCAAGTAGTCTCCAGCAGGGAGGGGATTCATAGGATGAGGTAGGATTAAGGGAGCATACCTAGTAGCGACTATGGCGTCCATTCTATTTGGAGGGGGATTAGCACCAACAATAGGAATATTAGGTGGAGGAGAATCCGGAGGAGAAGGAGTTCGTGAAGGGGCTACTGGGAATGAGTCCCGAAGTGGAGTGGGAAACAAGAGAGGATTTAAGGAGAAGGCTAACGAACTCAAGTCAATAGGCACTCCTCTTTGTGCAGGAGTGGGGAAATCTTCTATAGTCCCTGGTCTACGCCAAGGAACAACTTCAGAGGAGAGGGGAGTGACAAGGATTTCTCCCTTCAATCCCAGACCAGGAGGGGAAAACTCAGCAGGAACACTCCCAAAATTCAGGAAACGGGAAACCTCTGAAGGAGGTCTATCAAGAAACTGAGGAGGAGGAAAAGGAGTTCTTACAGAAGGAGATGGCGGATTACCTGTTTCGACGATGGAAGCTTCTTCTTTAGGGACCTTTCCTTTTTTGAGAACCACCTTTGGATCAGTTACAGGTGTAGCTAGGGGTAGCTGTGGATGTGACCACGTATTTCTGCCTCTGGAAGCCACAATTAAAACAACGGGTTCGCTCCAGTGGAGTCGTCACAATGGAGTCGCTAGGTGCACAACAACAATCTTGATAATTCTGATATCTGATGCACCTTCAGAATCATTCGATCGTTGTCGTTCAATCCCGGGGAAAATATTCAACTTCGTCCCTGGCAACGGTGCCAGAAATGTTAGCGTCGGAAGTCACTCCTGGATTGCTTGCAGGAGAAGAGCCCGACACCCATCAGTTTTATGTCACGATTGTTTTAATGGATGATCAGATGGGTAGAGACTCGGGGAGATATTTCTCTAACTCAGGGAATGGGTCTGGTATGTAAGAAACAAAGGAGGTCTTGATCTAACTTCAGCCAGTGGGTTAATTAAAAGATGGACAGGTGGAAGACTTAGTAAGAAAGGTGAACAAACAACTTTGGGCAACAGGCTTTTGGTAGTTTGCAGAAGAAAGACTCTAAATGCAAGATCCTCTTGGTTCAGAGTCTCAAGAAACTGAAAGGGGGACTTGACTGGATCCTCAAATTCCAAGTCACTCAGCGCTGGGAAAATCACAAGAACCGATTAGAGACAACACAACTATTACAGTGATCCATTACAACATCATCCTATAACAGCTACAACTCGACTGGATCCTCCAATTTCGAGCTGCTCTAACACAGTGTAAACAAAGGCGTGAAAGAAATTGGCATTCATAAGGCAAGAAGTCTCAAAAGTGCATACATAACCAGATTAACAGTGCTTCGTTAAAACTTTACAACCAGGAGCTCTGCTCAACCATCAATCCATACCAAAATGGCGAAAATGCCTACATATACTCAAAACAACAACAACAACAAAATCGAGACGTTGCATTAAAAACTTTGCGTCTGCATGGCTTCTGACAATTTGCACCTGCAGTCTCTGAATGATCATGCACCTACGACAGACGTAATCAAACTCCTGATAGCTTCATGGGAGAATCGACGTGCCTTAAATTCGTCGCCGGACTTTCCCATTATGGCGGAGGCGATGTCCACCCACTTTCAACTACCTCAATAACTGCTGCATTGGGATTTGCAAATTGCCTGGCTAACTCAACACCTTTGGGACTTGGAAGGTCCCTCGGACTGCCACCTAGATTAGCTGAATGACCTGATGTATATGCGTGGAGGCTAGCACAAAGGATGGGGCGCATAATGGGAATGGTGGCGCCAGAATCGTGAGGTTGAGATAAGAAGTGATGAGGTGTGAGAGCGGTTACAGGGGAAGACACATGGTGGAAGAAAATAAGCGGAGGGAGCAAAAGAGGAGATACAATGGGCTTGTTATTAATGGGAGGCGGACGTGGAGTGGAGCGGGACACATGGTGGATGGTGAGTGGATGATGAGATGGGGGGAAGAGACCACACGAACGGAAGGAGGGGAGATAGACAGGTGTCGGAGGATGAGGAAGTGCTAGAGGGAGCGAGCCTCATCTCACAGTCGAGTGAATAACCTATGGCAAGACGACACGGCAGGAAAGGGGCCCACGTTGGCTAAAAGAAGAGCAGTTGAGAAGGATGGGACCGTCCAAGCGTCGTTGATCTGGGCGCACTGATCTTGGTCGTCGGAAAGATGTATGCCTGATTCCGGACCCCCCCCCCC
>ML791405.1:522662-538024 GCA_009831015.1 Picea engelmannii
CCTTCGCTTAAAGGTAGAAAGGCAGGGGGCTCTGGAATCTGACATGCGCTGTTGATCCGGGCGCTCTACTTCCTGCCGTCCATATTTGACTGTCTCTTAGCACAGGCGCATTTTGCACCTTGGACTTAGGGCAAGTGGGTTTTTAACCCATTCTTTTGCGTTCTAACCCCCTTACAAGAAATGTCGCTAACAGGTTCTTCGTTTGAATCTTGCCAAAGTTTCATTATGGGCAGAGAAAGATTTATTAGTAAAATGACGTCAGTGCCATATACCATCTGAAAAGGGGAAATCCCAATTCATATTTTGGTACTTATCCTGTTAGCCCATAGAGCATATTTTAAATAGATATGCCATGCTTTCTTGTTTTCAGTCAAAACCTTTTTAATCACGGTAATCAGACTTTTATTAGATGATTCAGCTAGACCATTACCCTGTGGATAGTAAGCTGTGGAGTGTCCTAGTATGATGTTGTATTTTTGGCAAAATCTTATCATGGCCATTAACTTAAATGCCTGCACATTATCAGTGACTATCTTTCGGGGACAACCAAACCTGGATAAAATATTTTCTTCTAGGAAACTGATTACTACTGAGTCAGTTTCATTTCTCGTGGGAGTAGCTTCCACCCATTTAGTGAAATAGTCTGTAGCAGTTAGAATCCACTTGTGTTGTGCGCTGGAGTGTGGATGAATTTCTCCAATGAAATCAAGACCCCATTTCTGAAATGGAGCTTCGGTTTTAAGCGGAACTAAAGGTAAAGCTGGGACTTTCTATTTGCCTGTAAACAACTGACAAGGAGTACAAGTTTGAACTTTAGTGTTTACATCTGTGAATAATTTAGGCCAGTAATACCCGACTCTTAAGATTTTATAAGTCGTTTCCCACCAAGCATGGTGTCCTCTGCACACTCCCACGTGGAATTCATCTATAACCCTTTTTGTTTCGGTCTCGACTAAGCAGCTCAGCAGGAAACCCAGGGGGTCTTTCCAATACAATTTACCATCTATGATACAATATTTTACAGCGTGTAACTTCAGTGTCCTATTTTTAGATGGGGTTAACTCGCTGGGACATTGAAGGGTCAGTAGGTAAGAAACGATATCCTGAAACCAGACTGAAGTAGAGAACTTGTCTTGAATCTCATTTGTGGGTGCAGTGACGTCAAGCTCATCTATTTCTAGAAATCCCTCGCTCTCTTGCAACTAATTTATCCCAAGTGATTTTAAATTTGATTCGGCTAGCAATTTGGCCAACCCTTGACCTTTGATAATTTTAGTTGGTTTGACTTCCAGGTCGAACTCCTGAATTTTAGCCAGCCACCTGCCTCTTCTTCCGTCGTTGTCTGACTGCACAAGGATATCATTAACGGAGCTTGACGACACGTAAGCAATGATCTTTGAGTGAAATATGTAGGTTCTGAAAGCCTTGAGAGATTTTACCATTGCATAAGCTTGTTTTCCATTATGTCATATTTCAGCTCAACGTCTTTGAGACTTCTGCTAAAAAATGCAATAAGCCGCTCAAAACTTTCCTCATTTTTCTGTAACAATACAACTGCGATTGTATGTTCAGAGGCAAAAGAAAAAATCAAAAACTCTTTTGTGTAATTCGGGCTTGCCAAGACTGGTGCTTCGCTTATTACTTTCTTGATATGTTGAAATGACACTTTGGCTTCATTTGTCCACTTCACCTCACTATTCTTTTTAAGCATATGTGTAATCAATTTTACAATTTCGGCAAAGTTAGGGATGAATCTTCTCAAGAAGTTTATTTTTCCTAAAAAAGACTGAATTTATTTTACGTTTCTAGGAATATTTATGGTATCTATCACCTCGACCCTTTTGGGATCGATTTTTATTCCATATCTAGACACGATATGACCCAAGAGTTCACCTTCTTGCATTGCAAAATGGGATTTCTTGGGATTAAGTGACAAACCAAATTTGCGACATTTCTCGAAAGTTTGTTTGAGGTGTGTTAGATGTTCTGCATCAGATTTAGAGAAAACAGTTAGGTCATCAGATAGATAATGACGAACTTATCCCTTTCGCCCACAAAAGCGATATCCATGGCTCGTTGGAAAGTTTCCCCTGGATTCATTAAACCAAAAGGCATTTTGTCGTAAATAAAGGTACCCCAACGGGTAGTGAACGCAGTTTTTTCTTTGTCATCTTGATGTACTGCAATTTGATTGTAACCTGAAAAACCATCAATCATAGACATTTTGTTAGCTCCAACTACTTTTTCTAAAACATTATCCATATTAGGTAATGGATAATAGTCCTTAAGTGATGATCGATTCAGGTTTCTAAAATCTACACATGGCCTGATCTCACCATTTTTCTTTTTCACTGGGACTAAATTGGCTACCCACTCAGAGTATCTCAGTGGGACAATTATTTTAGCGTCCAAGAGTTTTTTGACTTCTTTTTCTATTACCGGTAGTAGGACAGGGTTAATTTGCCTGAGTTTTTGCTTAAAAGGTTTGACACCTGGTTTTAGAGGAATTTTATGTTCCATTATAGTAGTGTCATAAGTTCTCAATTCGTCATAAGACCAAGCGGAAACGTCTTTATATTGTCTAAGAAACTCAACATACTTACTTTTGATTTCGGGAGACAAATATTTGGATAATTTTACCAACCTAGGATTTTCTTTGGTACCTATATCGCAATCATCGACCTCCTTTGGCTGAGACTGTAAGGTAGACTTCAAAGGGATGTCATCATGATTAAATAACCTTTCTAAGGGGATCGGACCCTTAGGTGTCTGATTATTTTTTAAAACAAGCATCCGGTGGTTAGCGATTTTATCTTGGAACTCTTGGGGGTCTTCGCCTTCCTGCATGATCCAAATAGGGTCATTCTGGTTTTCTTGGTCGGCATGCGTTTCGGCAAAGTCATCTACTGTCTCTAAAAATTTCCGGAGTTGTTCATCGTCCTCAAAAACTTGTCAATGTTGTATGTTATTCGGTATCGAAGGCCTATGTCTCATTAGTATATGGTATTTTAGTTTGAAATCAGTGGGAGGTGTGAACGTTGAAGCTTCTTTGGCTAATGCATCCGCCTGTTGATTTTTCTGCTCTTGGAATATAATGAATATTAACATAGGAGAAAAAGTTTTCGATTAGATCCCAAACACAATTTCGGTAAGACCTTAACCTAGGATGTTTGGCCTAGTATTGATGATTTACCTGTTTCACGATTAGCTCTGCATCGCCAAAGACTTCCAAGTTTTTAATTTTCATTCTTCTGGCATCTTCTAATCATAACACTAAGTCTTCATACTCGCATACATTATTAGCGTGGTCAATGTTCCACTGTAACCTATAAGAGAAAGGGATAACGAATTTGTCACCACGTGCCACAAAGAGCACTCTAGCCCCTGCTCCAAAATAAGACGAGGCACCATCAAAAAACATTTTCCAAACACCAATGCTATATACATCCTGCTTTATTTGTTCTTTTTCTTTTTTATTTTCTGTACAAGTTTCCTCTATACATACATCAATATCGTCATCGACAGATAAAATACAATTGCCTAAATCTTGATCAGAAATATATATAGGGTAGTTATTTGGGTTATGTGGGTCACTTACCATGAATTCTAACCTTGTTTCTCTGTACAAGCGCGTGAACTGTCCTCCAAAAACTGGGATTGTGGCATACGTCATGTCATGTTGGAGGGATCCTCCAAGTTTAGCGCCCCAAGACCTGGATAATAGCATGCCATACTTTGGGGGTATATCAACGACAACCACATCCATTAGAATGCCTTTCACAGGTATCTGTGCAAGGTTAACAACTAAGTCTTTTATCATGCCTATACACTTAACTTTTCTTGAATCAAATGAATATAAATCTCCATAAGGTCTGGTGATTTCAAAACCAAGTCTATCCATAATGGCTTTAGGCATTACATTGTGAGAGGCTCCATAATATAACATGCAATTATGGAGCAGGTGATCGTGCACAGTCAGTGTGATATAGAAAGGGGCAATAGTGTCTTTGGCAGCTTCGAAATGTGGGCCGAAAATTATGTTAGGCTTGTCATCTTCTAAATTTATAACATCGGCTTGGCTTTCATTTTCTGAAAAACTGATTAATTTAGCGATTTGTTTTATGTAAATTGAATTCTTTTCCAATTCGACAAGGGGTATAGGGATTTTGATTTTATTTATTTTATTTTCCAGATTAAAACTTCCAATTGTTTTGTCGATCTCTGTGGTTTGGGTTTCTAACCCCTTATTTTCAACTTTCCTTTGTTGTGAGGTTTTCGTTTCAATTACAGGAACCTCCGCTTTCTTTGTGTTTACGGCTGATGTTTCCGCTGACTTTGTCTTGGTAGGCTATGTGTCAGCGGTCTTAGTTCTTATAGTCTGTTTTTCAGCGTTTTTTGAAACTGACTTGTCTGTTTCACCCCTCGGAAAAATATTTTTCACAGGGGGAGTTGTGAGGCTCTTGTTTCTAGGACTTAGATTGTACTTTTGGTGGAGTTCACCCATTCTATCGTCTGTGATTCCCTGATAGGTTGAATCTTTCATAATACCGTTGTTCTTGTTATTCTCAGATCTATGTTTTGTAGTTGCATAGTTGCATAGGTTAAATTGCAAGAATAATTAATCACCACAATAGAGGTTGTACTAAATTGTACTTAAGCATTCATCAAAGAGATATGTGAAAAATATGAAACAACAGAGAAACACATAACTCAAACTTGACTAGATCCGGAATCTTCAATCTGTATTTGTATTAATTCAAAAATATCTTCAAAATATTCTTTACAATGTGCCCAGAAAAATCCTTCTTTCAGTCTCATGAAATTATACTTATACCAGATCACCAATACATTGATGGTTGGTGATTTCCTAACTCCTAGGGGCAAACAATTACAAAAATGCAAACCTCAACCGTTTGCATGATTATCTTTTATTTTTCTATCATCTCGATAATATAAGATTTCAAAATGATACTTCATAGTTTTATTGAAGTATCTCCTTCTTTTGACCCAATACATTCAATACATTTTTCAAGAAAGTGTACAAAATTTTTGGGAGGCTCTGGAAAATCCTTCGCTTCAAATAGATAAAATTTTCTCTGAATTTTTGGAAGCCAGTCTTCAATCCCCTTACCAACAAACCTAATTGATTGCAATTTTAAGTTTGGCTTCACCAACCACCTGTCTATTAGAGTAACATCAATTTCCTTTAATTGTGAAATTTCCATCTGAATTTCATTCAAACCCTCTTTGAAATTTAATTGGTGTCTTACAATGTTTATCTGTCCTAATTGCCCAATGCAATTGTCTCTTCCAATACCTAATGATCCCTTGTCCAACAAATCAAAGGTTTCTTTGCAATCGTCTTTGATTTCTTTGGTTATTTTCTTGTTTTCTGTTATGTTGGTTTCCCATACTTTGAGCATGATATCGCCTCTGATCTTCTCCGCGACAAATAGCTTCAGAGTTTTCGATACCTCTTCGTTTTCTGAACATACAACTGCCTTTTGGAAAGTGGCCCTTGTTTCTTTAGATTATTTTCTTTAAAAATAATATTATGAAAAGAATTACTTACTTCTTGAAAATAATTCTAAATAATCTCTACTTTGGAGATTAATCTCTGTTTCCCGGCTTCTATCCTCGTATTTTTCTATCGTCTCGATAATATAATATTTCAAAATGATACTTCATTGTTTTATTGAAGTATCTCGTTCTTTTGACCCCATACATTCAATACATTTTTCAAGAAAGTGTACAACATTTCTGGGAGGCTCTGGAAAATCCTTCGCTTCAAATAGATAAAATTTTCTCTGAATTTTTGGAAGCCGGTCTTCAATCCCGTTACCAACAAACCTAATTGATTGCAATTTTAAGTTTGGCTTCACCAGCCACCTATCTATTAGAGTAACATCAATTTCCTTTAATTGTGAAATTTCAATCTGAATTTCGTTCAAACCCTCTTTGAAATTCAACTAGTGTCTTACAATGTTTATCTGTCCTAATTGCCTAGTGCAATTGTCTCTTCCAATACCTAATGATCCCTTGTCCAATAAATCAAAGATTTGTTCGCAATCGTCTTTGATTTCTTTGGTTATTTTCTTATTTTCTGCTATGTTGGTTTCCCATACTTTGAGCATGATATCGCCTCTAATCTTCTCTGCAACAGATAGCTTTGGATTTTTCGATACCTCTTCGTTTTCTGAACATACAACTGCCTTTTGGAAAGTGGCCCTTGCTGCTTTAGCTTCTTTTTCTTTAAAAATAATACTATCAAAATAATTATTTACTTCTTGAAAATAATTCTGAATAATCTCTACTTTGGAGATTAATCTCTGTTGCTCGGCTTCTATCCTCGTATGTACTTCCAGTGACAGGTCTTGAAAATATTTCAAGTCTATCACCTGATTCTGAATGGAATTCAATCTCTCCTGCAGTTGTCTTACCAATTCTTCTTGCCGAATAACCTTTATTTGGCTAGTCTACATCTTCTTGTTCAACTCGTCTAGACTTGACTTAAGCGATTGAATTTCCTATTTGTCAACAACCCTGGCTTGATCCAAACCTTTATTTATTTCTTCTCTAATATTTTTCTCGATATATTTTAGTTGGTTTTGTAACTGGACTATCCTGTGGTTACTCTGTTTCAACCTTGTTCTCATATTGTCAACAATGAATAGATTTGTTGTTGCCAGAGCTCCCATGGAGCCCGCTGCCTCTGTAGCGAAATCTTCCTCTTCCAAGTTCTACCCATCTACTAGCACCCTGTGTTTCCTTACCATACCAACTTCTCTCATATACATCTCCTTCTTTAATATAGCCTTCCTCTTTTTACTAAAAAAAGTAATCAGAGGGAGGTATTTCTTCTCTAGAGATAGGGGCGAGGTCACTAGCATATATGACTCCTATCTGAGGGAGCCCAAAAGTAGACTGTAAAGGGGTCAAGGAAGCAATGGGATTACCCAACTCTGTGGATTTTGTTTCCCCTGTTGTCTTGGGGGTATCAACATGAACAATAGATGATGAAGGGGGAGTAGATTGACTGGACTCGGGAGGTGTTCCAGAACTTCTTTTTGTTTCTGCTCCTAGATTCTGTATCTATGTGACTTCTTTGTTTTGTGAACATCCTTCGCCCCCCTGTGGATTTTCCTCGGTGTCTGCTTTTTCCTATGCTTTCTGTCCAAAACCTGGGGGAGTGTTTTCTTGTTCTGGAGGAAGTGTTGTTGCTTCTCCCTACAATACCTTAGGCAAACCACTTCGTCTGTGTCTCTGGAAGGTTAGAAAACTGGTTTGCAAGTCTGATGATAATGTTTGTACCCTGTCTAACACCTCCTCATAGGTTTTGACCCCTTTGAAAATGTCATCGCGAGGGGATTCCTCATGTTCATACACTTTCATGCCACAGTGAGCCATGTGATTTCCCACTATTTGATAAGGGTCGTGTTTCCTGTGTTTGAGATCCACCAACTTGACCTCCTTTAGAGCTGCAGCTTCAACCTTGGAATGACCCAAGTTGAGTAGCGAAAACCTCCCAATCTGTACTGGAAAAACTAGCCAAAACTTCTTCTGAGATGTCTTCAGCTATATCCCAATACCGTCTGTTATTATCTGATGAGCTACCTCCCTGCACACCAGTCTGTCAGGGAGGAATTTTGAAAGTGCACGGGGAGGGATTGAACATCCGAAAACCCTAATATAGGAGAAATTCTCCTCAATAAACCAATCGACAACCGCCTTGAGGTTTCCTATGACCGACTCTGAAATACGGGGGGGTGCGCAACCATACAACATCTGATGCATCGGTATCACCACGAAATGACAAATTTCGTAAAAAGAATCCTTAGCATTTTCTTCCCACAACTTAGAATGATATTCATGAATAGGTTCAGTGCAGGTTGGGTTCCAACTCCAATTCATCAAAGGGAAAGGAGTCGTGAAACATATAGCGTCCATAATGTATGACAACATGTAAAAGGCTACTGGTCGGCCACTAGATCTCGTGGTTTGATACTCTATAACCTCCTTAGCTAGGTTATCTGATAGAATCTTGTTCCAATTGAAGCTATAGCCTTCGGTTGCTTCATGTAAAAGGGGCACCCATTCTGCAGGGAAATGGGTAAGACTTTTCTTCTCGAAAAGTCTACATAGCATCATAGCCACATAGACCATGTACTCATTCAATGAGGCTGTGACATAAACGCTATGGGTATCGACCTTGAATTTTACTGGGTGTCTCCACCAATCTTTGATTATGTCGGGGTATGTTTGATTTGCCTCTGTGCATTCTTTCCTTTGAAATTCACTTACAAACTCTTTATTATAAATGTACTTAGAATTGGGAGACAGTTTGTACATTACTTGTATATGCTCCGGTCTGAAAGAGCCGACGATGACCCCTTGGTTGTCCAAAATGCTTCTCGTCTGCACGTTTGTCCTTTCTAAATCCCAACTGATCATATTGTTGTATGTCATGAGTCGTGGGCGCGTAGCTACTTTGTGAAGTTCGGACTCTGCTATGTCCCAAAGTTTGTTTTCATAATCATCGGTAAAATTCTTGATTTTGTAGTTCAAGGTTTCAAAAATTTGCCCCCAGGATTTGATGGAATCAATGGCATGCGGTGTAGTATCAGATATGATATCTCCTTCCGGGCTTGAGCTTTTAGCTGCATCTTCGCTTTTCTTAGGTGCCTTTCTAGGTGCCATAATGTTCGTGCTAGAATGAAAACCTGTTTGTAGAAGGAAAATGTTTAAGCTTGGATAAATGCAATTCACTCCTGATTGTAAAAACCAAGAATGAAATTCGAACTACAGAACGTTTATTAACCTTTATCTTGTCTTACAATGAGCGTACTGACACAGGCGATTAGGAATTAATGTTTTAATGAGGAAGATACACATGGAGATACGCCTTCATATCAAAAATATCTCCATTTGTCCATTATTAATACTGCCGCATATCGACGATTTCAAACTGGAATTTCGAAAGGACTGCTTTCAACAAATCCCGAAATGCAAAACGCGAAAAGTGGTTTCATCATTATTAATCCTGTTCTAAACTAACCTAATTTAGTTTTAGACTTTGCTAAAAAATTGTGATTTCACATTTTAGAATTTCGGGGATCCTGTACCCAAGAGGTATGTCATAAGCAAACCTCGAATCGCAAAATCGCGATGGGATTAATTTAGGCACTAATCACTTGTATTAATGCTTTAATTAATTGAGATTAGTAATTAATTTCTTGTTTTCAGAAAAACGGGGATCGTGCGTTCGAGGATCGACATTTTGAAAGCACTTTGATACAAGAAAACCTGAATCATGAAAGATTAATGAATTGTTGATTGTGTTTAAGAGTTTAATTAATCATGACTAAAGGGTGCTTTGGGAAACACGCATCGGGACTGATAACATTCATTTTTTCTTTTTCATTTCTTTAAATATAAAGCCTTTTCGGGATTTCGACATTGGGACTCTGGAGTTGTTAACTAAAAATCATACCTCGTGAAAATCTGAATCCCGAAACCCAAAAAAAATCAACAGACTTTTGACTCCTTTTTAGGACTAAGGGCAGCTCCATGACTAGGAAAAAGCGAAGTTTCAGGTTTAAAGGGCAAAAAAAATTAAACTTCATGTCAACACCTATGATGCCATAACATCGAAGATCTGGACTCACAGTGAAAAATGGTGGCACAACTCTTTATGGAAGTGGGACTTGGCTCTAAAACTAAAACTCTTCACTTGGCTTCTGTTGGAGAACATGATCCTCACTTGGGAGAACTTGCAAAGAAGAGGGCGTCAAGGTTCGGGCATTTGTGTTCTCTATCATCAAGATTCCAAATCGACCCTTCACTTGATGATGAAATCCAGGTTTGCTCAACAGGTATGGACAAAGACGCTAGCAACACACACATTAAACTTCGGTTGGTATGGTTTGAATTCACAAAAGCTTTTTAAAGATTGGTGTCTTAGGCATCCACTTTGGCACATGATGCCCTCCATTATTTGCTGAAAAATCTGGGTGGAAAGAAACTATGCTTTATTTGAGGCAAGTTAGGCTTCAACAACCTCGGTGATCCACATGATCATGGGATGGTTAGGGAAAACAAAGGAGATAAAACAACCTTCTATTAAATCCAAAAATCATCCTTTGTTAAAAAATGGAAGACCAGTAGGTTGGTCTGATGTGGCTGCACAAAGAGGAGGACATATTTGCAGAGCGGGGGGAGTTATTAGGGTAAACAACCATACAAAGTACAGGTGGATGTTGAACTGTGGACCTGGCACAAACACCAGAGCATAACTTTTGGGAGTGTGGACACTGTTATCCTTGGCTATCCGCTTGCATATTTATGATCTCCAGGTGGTTTGTGACTCGAAGATTATAATATACTGGTTGAATCGAAAATGTGACCTCCAGGTCTTGGGTTTGGAATTTTGGAAAGATCGGATCAAGGCTCTCATTCTGGAATTCTCGGCCTTAGATTTCTCACATACTTATAGAGCTTTTAACTAGGAGGCAGACGAGCTATCCAAACAAGCTCTGGAACATCCGGAAGGCAGATTAACATATTTTCAGATGGAGGATGAGCTTGTGGGTCCAAATTTGTTCCTAAATCTTTATTGACACATTTTTGTATTTTCTGTTCTGCAGTTTTAGTTTTTTGTTGGTATTCAGATCTTAAGAGTGTTGTATTGTTTAGACCTATATACTATGCTGACAGTATTTGAAGTCCTCTACAAATAGATCTGCTTGTGCCATTTTCGCCTGGAAAGAGTTACAATGTATTGTTAATACTCTGTTATACTTCTCTTTGATTTAAACTTTGTTTTGAGTAATCGTTGTGATGAAATACTATATTATAAAAATACTTTATATATAAATAATTTTTCTTTAAAATAAAAATAAAAAATTATTAATCATTATAAATTGTTATTATTATAAGATATTATTAATCGTTATAATTTATGATTTTCAAATCTAAGGTGTGGAATAGATGATATATAGCTTATTGTAAAGCATTATTAATCATTGTAAATTATAAAGTATTATTAATGATTATAATTTATGGATTTTCAAGTATAAGGTGTGAAATAGATGATATGTAACTTATTGTAAGATATTATTAATCATTATAAATTGTTATTATTGTAAAATATTTATTAATGGTTATAATTTATGAATTTACAAATCTAATACATGGAATACCTATACCTATTTTAAATGGTGGGTTAGGTTGAAGTATGGAAAACCTATTTTAAATGATAGGTTACCATTGATTAACTCCTTAGGAAAATAAGACATAACCATTTTTTTTCATATTATTTTCTTTATTATTTATAATACTCTACAATATTTCTTTGAATAATATTATCAAATTTCTAAGTATTATATATATTTTTAAATATATTATGTTGTAATACATAATACAATTTTTATAAAATAATTTTTTTTTTGTTACTGTTGATGACTTTAACAACACAAAGTGGCTTAACAATACACTCTATCACTGACTATCTTATACCTCAAGGACTAATAATATTTTTTTTAACTTAAATATAATTTTTTATTTTTTTAATTACAATAACATTTCTTAACTTAAATATGATTCTCTATTTTTTCTAATTACAATAACATTTCTTTTCTTTAATGAATTAATTTTAAATATTTTTATTTTAAATTTAAAACATATATCTAGCTAGCATGACATTTGACTTTGAAATTGAATTTTTTTAATAAATTTAATAAAAATATATATGTTTCTAGAACATATGTTTGAATTGGACATCATAAAACTTTGTCTTAATCATGATAACTTTTGTAAGTTAACGAATTTTTAAAGATAGATCTGTCACCCACGAAGAAAATGCACCAACCAAATATGAGAGGTCAAAATTAAATTTACATTTTGAAAATGAACGTGATGTCTGATTTAACTTCACCTACAAAATCATTACGGCTGCAAGATCGCTTTGGATTCTCCAATTCTACTTGTGGTCCTTCACATGAAATGTGGGTCTACTAGGGAGGGTCTACTAGGGAATCTAAACCTAATTCAATAATCCATCCATACAACCCACCTCACGTTCTTGGCAGAGTATGTACGACCGGACTAGTAGGTGATCTCGCAATATTATTATTATAATCAATAATCATTATTTCATTGACAAAGTCGGTGTGAACGTGAAATGTGCAGCCGTCATGAATTGCCTTGTCATCATGTGTCATTGCCATGTCATGCTTCATAGGGTTTTGGGGAGACACACCCATGAGGGGTCTCATTGAAGGGGACGTTTTAGTTTAGTTTTATTATTAGGGATTAACATGTCATTTATGGGAATTGAATTTTAAGAGAATGTCGATCGTATTAGTATGATCATTCGAGACTAAGTTGTAGAAAATATAACAAGAACCACATCAATAAAGCTACAAAACCCTAATCAGTAAATTCTTGTTTTTTTTATTCACTTAATTTTACTTCTTTATAGATGGTTTTAGTAGGTCCCACCACTCCCCTTGGGTCGAGGCGAGCTTATAAATTGTTGCCTCTGCCTCATATCTATTCCTCGGCCTTCTTGACAGAAACTGGGATTCGATGACGGATTTTTCTTTGAGAGAAATATTTTCGGTGTAGGGTTCGGGCTCGTCTATGGCAACTGCTGGAGCGGACGCTGCGAGTTTCGATTCTGAGACCGCCAGACCTGCGATGGATAACAGCTCGGTTCATAAGCCCAGGCCTCTGGTGAAAATGAGCGTCAATATTTACGGTCCTGACGACGGCGGATTCACTGTCAATCGACAGGGGCAGAATTCTGTCAAGAAGGCCCGTGCTGTGCACATCCAGGTGATGAGAATCCGTGAAGAAGATGAGCATCTGGGCGAGGATTGGAGGGAGGGCGTGAATCCCAAGGACGGAATTGCGTTTCTGCCGATGGAGGACGTGTTTTTCCGGTATTCGAAGGCCACGCTGCCGTCGCCGCTCGGTATAAACGCTAGGGTTCGGTCGCTGTGAGAAGATTCGAACGCGCGACCGGGCGTTAGTTTTTTTGCTTTGTTGTGTATAATATGTTCGCCTTTACATGTTACTTATCTTGCAGTTGGTTCTCCCTGGAATATTTTCTCCTTGAACTTTTGTTTGAATTCTCCGTGTAAATTGTGTGGTGTGGGGCAGTGCCCTCTGCATAATGTAAATGTTTGAAGAGGGGAGAACTCCAGTATATATATTAATGTCCAGAAGCAACCATACATACGATTATATAATGTTATGTAAATATTTATAATACAGATTATATAGTGTTATGTAAAGAGATACATGGAGTTGTGGAGTAGATAGTGTGAAGAGCTCCAGAACCAGTCATAGGTGCCAGATATGTACTTTGATGCTTGCTGGTTGGTATTATTTGTTCTTATGCTCAGTACCAAGGTTGGTGTTACTGTCATCATGATTGCTGCTTGGTATTCTTGTGACATGAGTTTATTTGAATTAGAAAGTATCCAGATTCCCAGATAAAGAAGTTCACTTCAATTAGAAAGTATCAAGATTCTTAGATAAAGAAGTTTGGGATGAAAGTGTGGTTTAGTAATAGAATTTAAAGAAGTTTTGGATGAAAGTGGGGTTTAGTGTTGGAATTTGATGACTAAAATGTATTATTCAAATATTATTAATATTTTATTAATTAAATATTGTTAATATTTATGATATATTTAAAAAAAAATTTAATTGAAACATTGTTATTTTAAAAAAAACAAAATGTTTTTAAAATTCTAATCTTAATAAAGTTGTAATAATTAAATTAATATGTCATTTTGAATAAGTCCATAAATCTTAACTATTAAAATAAATTATTTTCTGAAACTTTAGATATAATATTTGAAGGTTTAAGTATTGGTATTGTTAATTGAGTTTAATTTGGGAGGAATGATTGTTATCTTTCTTTCTTTTTTAGTAGAAAAATTACTTTTTATATTAGTAAATATAAATAAATACACCTTACATCAACTTAATCAAAGTTCTTGCTTGGCAAACCTGTCTCACTTTCTCATCATATACCAAAGCCCTTACAAAAAGGAAATTTCTAAGAAAAGCAGCTTCCTTAAAATGTGAAAAACACAAAAAATATCAACCCTGAATCTATCAAAAGGAGTCTATCAAAAGTTTAAGACCCAATTAACAAAAAAAAAACTCAAAAAAAGAGTTAAGCTGCCAGCCAGAGACAATGAAACCATTTTATCTTTGGGACTCTCCTCCAAGATCGCCAGAAATTGTGAAAACTAAAAAAGACAGACTTTGTTAAAAAAGATTGATGAAGAGAGTGGACTCCTCATTTCCATCAACCCACCGGTCCATCTCTAATTAGCCAATTACCTGGATTACATCAAAATTTAAGAGCTCCACTATTATTATCTTCCCCTGCCATGTTCAATTCTTATAAGTAATATGTTGAATTCTTAAATTTAAAGTTTCCCAAAAAAAAAATATAACACATGTAAAGATATAAACATGGAGGCATTTTCAAGAACTCCCATTAACCAAAGGATTTAGTGTATGGTATTTCTATTTGTATCATTTTGGTTAGTGTATGGTATCTAACTTTTAAAATTATTTATTATTATTATAATTAAAATCATATGGATAAACATATTTACACACTTCATTTTGTACTTTTAAAATTATTTATTATTATTATAATTAAAATCATATGGATAAACATATTTACACACTTCATTTTGTACAAAATTCTTTTAAAGAGTGTTTTTTTGTTATATGACACTTGTCACAACCAATCCTCAAGATTCTAATGCAAATCTTTCGTACTTATCTATTATATTATATTAGTTAAGTGCGATAATATTAGTTAAGTACGAGAAATGAGACTTTGAATATTTTGGTTGGAATGTGAAGATGTTTAGGTGTTAGGTGGTTAAGATAATACCAACCAATGTAATGTTATTATTTTCATTTATATTTGTTAAATAAAAATTAATGTAATCTTATCATTTATATTTGTTATTTTTTTTTAATGTAATTACATTTTTATTAATATGGTTTCTGGCTTATGTAAAAGTGGATAAAATAAAAATTTAGATAGGTTATTAACATACTTAACAAATCAATGATATCTACACCACACTCATTAATTTAACACCATGCAAAAAAATTAAGTATGAAACATAAATAATAAGTAAAGTCATAAACTTGTTAAACAACATTTCATGTTCTACACCTTCATGTGTTTACAGTCTCTCAACTCTAATACCCAATACTAATTATTCCAATGAGAATGATAAAACCATGCACAACTAAAACCAATCCAAGGAATATCTCTACTTAACTATCACTTTACTACCTCATATATCATAGTGCCATTAAGT